>JBBPNZ010000091.1:0-40729 GCA_038091195.1 Phylloporus rhodoxanthus | reverse complement strand
GTGAGAATGAATGCATACCTATCGACTCTTCCTTGGCTTCGGCTAAACCACTGTTCAACCATCCAATTTCGACTTTTCTTGCTATGGCTTCCAGGGCGCGAAACGTCTCGTGAACGGGAGGAAGGGCAAGTTTAGGACGATAGTCTATGTATAATGATATACTGGTCGAGCACAGTTTCGAGAGAGAACTCATGTGAATCATGCCATGGGAGGACGCCATGCGATTAATTTCCTCGTGAATAGGCGCGTCTGCCTAATAGACAAGGGTCTAAATGGAGTTCTGCTTCTCGCATGCGACTCACCTTGATGGACACAGTGAATTCCGGGTTGAACTCTAGATACGTGGAAAACGTAGATATGAAGGCGCCGTGCACAAACGCTTGTGTTATGGCCCGCACCACTAGACTTAGCATTTGCTAGCATATATCAGCAGGCTAGTAGGAAATAATATAGCAACGCGCACCTGCAACGGCAGTGCGACGATCTTTTCCGGTGGAACGACGAGTAGAGCTTGAGACGAGATGATCAGGGGAAGTGTCAATGCATCCTCTGCATGCATGTTGAGCAAACCGACATTTGACATGCGAATACTGACGTACCACCGCCCTCAGTAATGGGCTGGAATTGCTTGCCCCAGTAGTCGGAGGACATGAAGAGGTCGATCACGTCCGCAAACGCAAGGATCAATTCGTCCTCAACGTTGCACTTTACGTTGACTTGTCTGACGGGTAGCTCTGAGAGTATATCCTCGAGTCCCAAGAGGAGTCCGCTGCAACAAGCAAGGCGCGTGATCGCATGACCTCCTTCAAATCCCTTGAGCAAGGACGTTGACCAGCTCGCCAACCGCTTATTTAGGCTCAATGAGAACAAGCTGCTCGATTCTTGCCTGAAGAGCGCGAGTTTTGCGTGGACGGCATGTCGGAGGGCGGTGCTGAGGGCGTCGAGTGTGGCGAAGGAGAAGGGGCGGAAGAGAGAGCTGCTGACGACCGCTGCGGCGAGTGGTGTCGGTGACGGCGTGAGCTGAGCTAGATGGTGAACAATGAGCGCCTGGAGCGTTGGCAACGGCGGCAACGATGTGGAGGAGGGTCTGTGTAGATGGCTCAATAAGGTGGTGTAAGACATAAGTAGTGGCCAATTAGCTCATCATTCAACTACTTCATGTCCAGCGACCCAATCCACAAGTTCGTGAGCGATAATTGTATCAAGGTAAGTATACTAGTACAGCTCAGGATCATAACTCATTGTTTCTCTAGTTCTTTGGTCTCGCAGAGCGGAGTGTCATCGACTTCGTGACTGCATCAGGTCGGTCTCTGCCTAACACGAAATGCGCCGTCTCATCTTTGTTGCTAGCTTCATCCTCAAAGACTCCAGAAGCCCTCTTTACCTCCCTCACCGAATCTGGTCTCCCAAACACATCTGACGCACATGCATTCGTCACCGAACTCTTTCAACGCGCACCTCGGAAATCGAAACACAAACAAAAGGTAGTCGCCAGTGAAAGCTCCAGAAAGCAGGCAGAGCGAGAGGCTCGGGAGCTCACCGCCAAGAAATATGGTTTTCTACTGGATGAAGGGATGGATATCGTCGACTCGATGGACAAACCAAGTAAACGCGCTGGGAAAGCGAAACAGGAACGACGCCTTCGTAAGCGGGAGCTCGATAGCAAGGAGTGGGAGAGCGATGAAGAAGACATGGCGCGCAAACGTCATAAATCTGACTCATCCCGCCCTCGGTCGAGCACGCCGCCGGACGACGCCCAACAAGATATTCAGGAGATCGAGGATCTCGAAGCTCGCAAGGAGCAAGAGCGTATCGAGGACTTAAAATCTAGGGACGAATTTGCGGAGCGTATGCGCAAGCGCGACCTCGAGAAAACAAAGAAGCTCATCGAAGACCGTTCCTCTCGCGCATCAGGTCCCGGTGCTGCTGATGCTGCTATACGTCGACAGCTCGCAGACGATGTGGATGCACGTAGTCAAGCACTTCCATCCCTCCGCGTTCATTCTCGACAAGAATACCTCACAAAGCGTGAAGTTCAACAAATCGAACTCTTGCGCAGAGAGATTGCAGACGACGAAGCCCTCTTTGCTGGTATGAGTATCTCAAAGCGAGAGCAACAGGAACTGGAGCGGAAAAGGGAGCTTCTGAGACTCGTCGAGGAACGCCTCAAGATCAACGACAAGTGGGAGGGCTATCAGCTTCCCGAGGATTACTTCACGGAACAGGGCAAAATTGATAAAAAGAAAAAGGAGAATGTTCTCTACCAGCGATATGAAGAAGCCAAGCGGAAGGATGACCAATTTGTGACCGACATCGACCAGTGGGAGGTTAGTCAGACGAAGCACAGTACTTTCAAGACCGGCGCGATGGACAAACGGGAGATTGTGGATAATTACAACTACGTTTTCGACGAGAGTCAGACGATTAAATTCGTCATGGACCAGACCTTGAAGGGCGAAGGAATGATGAGCGAGAAGGACAGGCTTCTGCAACAACAGATTGAAGAAGCTGAAAAGCGGAGTACGCGCTATCATTTCTCATCTGCGCGCATCCTCATCATCTGTTATAGTCAAAACAATCGAAGAGACTCGCA
The DNA here is from genome assembly GCA_038091195.1 of Phylloporus rhodoxanthus. NCBI lineage: Eukaryota > Fungi > Basidiomycota > Agaricomycetes > Boletales > Boletaceae > Phylloporus > Phylloporus rhodoxanthus. Next base: position 38,136 of record JBBPNZ010000091.1, on the reverse strand, counting down.
AGTCTCTCCCAATTTATACTTATCGCGAGGAACTTCTTACCGCGATTAAAGACCATCAAGTGCTCATCGTGGTGGCCGAGACTGGTTCTGGAAAGACAACCCAACTACCGCAATACCTTCATGAAGCTGGTTATACAGCTGGTGGTCTAAAAGTCGGATGCACACAACCTCGGCGCGTGGCCGCAATGTCCGTTGCTGCACGTGTTGCAGAGGAAATGGGAACGAAAGTCGGCTATGAGGTTGGCTACTCCATCCGGTTCGAGGATTGTACAAGCGACAAGACGGTGCTCAAGTACATGACGGATGGAATGCTCTTGAGAGAGTTCTTGACAGAGCCGGACCTTGCAGGATACTCGGCGCTGATAATTGATGAAGCACACGAAAGAACACTCAGTACGGACATTTTGTTTGCTCTCGTCAAGGTGCGATGACCAAACCAATGGATTTGTTTCATAGGCTAATTGTACTACAAATAGGATATTGCAAGGTTTAGACCCGAACTTCGGTTATTGATTTCGAGTGCTACAATGGATGCCGAGAAGTTCAGCGAATATTTCGACGGCGCACCTGTATTCTATGGTAAGGGAACCCCACTTGATCCTATGTGGAGATTATATTCATGTTATCCAGTACCTGGACGTCGATACCCGGTGGATATTCATTACACCCCTCAACCGGAAGCCAACTATCTCCATGCTGCCATAACAACTGTCTTCCAGATTCATACGACGCAGCCAAAAGGTGACATCCTGGTTTTCTTTACCGTGAGTCTGAGCTATTACCTTGGTACTTTATGCACGTTTTGACACCTCCCTTATTTAGGGTCAAGATGAAATCGAAGCTGCCCAGGAGAACCTTCAGGAAACGGCACGCGCGCTCGGAAACAAGTTTGCCGAGCTGATCGTCTGTCCCATCTATGCGAACCTCCCGTCCGACATGCAAGCAAAGATCTTTGAGCCCACACCCCCAGGTGCTCGCAAGGTCGTCTTGGCCACCAACATTGCAGAGACGAGCATCACGATCGATGGAGTCGTGTTTGTGATTGACCCTGGATTCGTGAAACAGAACGTATATAACCCGAGAACGGGTATGAGCTCGCTGGTCGTCGTACCCGTGCGTTTAACAGCTGACCCAGGCCATCATCTGTGATACTGACTTTGTTCTCTAGTGCTCGAGAGCTTCTGCAAACCAGCGCGCTGGACGTGCAGGACGTGTGGGGCCAGGGAAAGCCTTCCGGCTCTACACGAAATGGGCCTTTGCAAACGAGCTGGAAGAAAATACGATACCAGAAATCCAACGCACGAATCTTGGCCTGACTGTTCTCTTACTCAAGTCTCTGGGAATTAACAACTTTATGGAGTTTGAATTTATGGATCCACCGCCCGGGGAGACACTCATCCGTGCACTCGAGTTACTGTATGCGCTGGGAGCGTTGAATGACAGAGGGGAGTTGACTAAACTTGGACGGCGCATGGCAGAGTTTCCAGTGGACCCGATGCTTAGCAAGGTGATCATCGAGAGCGAAAAGTATGTTTGCACAGACGAGGTGCGTCCTGGCGTCTTTAGTAGGAGTAGAATGCTGAGATTTCCCCAGGTCCTGACAATCATATCCATGTTGTCGGAATCGTCTTCTCTCTTTTACCGTCCCAAGGACAAAAAACTACACGCCGACCAAGCCCGACAAAACTTTGTCCGCGCTGGAGGCGACCATTTCACGCTCCTAAATGTCTGGGAACAATGGGCGGACACCAATTATTCACAGCAGTTTTGCTACGAGCAGTTCTTGCAGTTCAAGAGCCTCAGTCGTGCGCGAGATATCAGGGACCAGCTCGCGGGCTTGTGCGAGCGCGTCGAAGTGATCGTGCAGAGTAACCCCAACGCGAACGATATCACGCCTATCCAAAAGGCGATTACCTCTGGGTATTTTTACAACACGGTATGTTGCCTTGTGCGGTCGGGCGTTGATCCCTCATTTTCTTTGGGCAGGCACAGCTGCAGAAGAGCGGCGACTCGTATCGGACGCTCAAAACTAACCAGACGGTGTACATTCATCCGTCATCCAGTCTTTTCCAACATCAACCGCCCGTGAAGACACTGTTGTATCACGAGCTCGTGATGACGTCCAAGTCGTACATGAGGTGAGCATGCTGCGTTTTACATGGGGGCATCCCGATGCTGATGTGCGGGTTCGACAGGCAGGTGATGGAGATTAAACCCTCGTGGCTGATGGAAGGCAAGTGATCGTGCTCCGTTGCTAGTCCAGGGTTTTGGCTTATTCGTCCTTAGTCGCGCCACATTACTTCAAGGCTGCGGATTTGGAGCAGTTGGCGACTGGGGAGAAGAAGATGCCCAAGGGTTCTGGTTATTCTGGCGCCGCCGCAAGCTCGACCTCATAGTATGACTCATAGGATGTTGCTCATGTCATTTCATCATTGTTTTCATTATAAGATATTCACCCAATATCGTGCCGTGCATATAACCGATTGAAGATGCATTCTGCATCAAGATAGTACTAGTACTTCTAGAGACAAGGGGGAACAAGTTGATATGCCCACCCAAAAGCCACCCGTTGAAAGTCGTTTTTCAGACAAAGTCACATCACCGATGTACAACACAGCATTCAAGAATCACACAGGCATGCACAACGGTAAACAGAGTACAGTTACACGCTACCAAAACGTCACTTACATCACCCAATCAGACTGCTGGAGGAGATCGCGGAGGTGTTTGGCCTCTTCATAGTAGTCTACTCGACTGATCCTTGAGATACCGTATCTCATGCGTGTTTGATCCTATACATAAAATATGAATGTCACCCTACACTGAAAGATCTATGCACTGACATTGAAAGTATCTTGTTTGGCGCGGCAGCCGAAATTGAAGGTCTTTCCGGCCGATGCTGCCATGAGCGCATTGTACTCAGACTCGTTACCTTCCTTCTCAGCTTCCGTAAGTGACTGCATACGCAAAAGTGAACACGTTGGTTACCCTGATCTCCATGACCTCATCAGCAGTTTTCCCAAACACTGCGAGCCCAGCATCATTGAACCCTTGCAGCCACACTTGGCCGGACCAATCCGAAACCGCCATAGACATGACATATCTAGTTGTTCGAGTCAGCAGTTGGAGACATTCATCCGGCACCAGACATACCGGTACTCAGGGCGCTCAAAGGTCTTTTCACATTTTTCGCATCGCCATCCATCACCTACATCGGTAACTTTCTTGCTGCAGCCTTGCGTTGGACAAGCAGGGTATGCAACGTTTTCGCTTTTAATGTGCATTACCGTAGCCCGGGTGGAGAAGAATTCGGCCTTGTCGGACATGCCTAGCTGTGATTCCTTGACGTCACTCAGGTGACGTATCTCGTTGCGATTAAAACCACCAAACGACGATCCACCAGACAGTGCTGTGTTTGAGTGGGATTGGAAGGACTTCTCGGCTCCCATGGCGTCATACCAGCCACGGAGTAAATGCGCTTCCTCGATGTCAGGTGAAATCGTCATGTAACTTGAGGATAGCATAGAAAGACTCCGTCCTACGCCAGTAATTTAGCAGACATACAGAATAGAGCTACCGACGTACCTCCAAAGTCCCCAACTTTGACACCTTTGAATGCAACGACCGGGAAATCGTCGGCCTCGAAGCTCTCCGCCTGTCTCCCCCAGATCGTCAGCCTCACGGAGAAGAGCGACTTATCAACGATGGTGAGGTCACGTTTTGCCACCTATAGACACCAGTCAGATAATAAGATGATCCAGAAAACGACACTTGCTGATTTGTTGGACGCCTTGGAGGTGACTTCCCCAAGAGGTCCAACTTCCTTGACAATAGCAAGGACATCTACTCACACTCAGTAACACAGACAAGCATCCTCGCTAAACTTCACGTACCACAAGTTGAGTCCTTCAAAAGGTTTTCCAGAGATGCCAGTTCGACAAAATTGTATCTGATCATTGGTAGACCGACTGTATCGACACACTACATCGCTTTTTCAGCCAAGCTCGCATAGCTGGACAAATGACAAACCTCTTCTACGACCGTATTCTTTTCGAGATTCATTTCATAGTCGTTTTGAACGTTGGAGAATTTTTTCTTGGCAAGGTTCACTCGACCCTTGGAAATATAGTAGACTTTGCCTTCTTCCAGCTTGTCGTAAAGCTCATCCACAACCGCATTGAAACCAGTTGCACGGATCTCGCCGGTCTCATCCATCAAAGTCACACTGAAGAGCTTGCCCTCTCCGCGTTGATTGGACCAGGTTTTTATCTCGGTTTTATGCGTGACCCGAGCCTTGACGGTCCAATTGTTTTGGTAGGGGCTGAGGCCTTCAATTGGATATATCGATCTTCCATGCTTACCAATGTTGCTGGATTGACTTCCATTGGATCGACTGGAAGAAACAAAAGTGGAAGTCGAGCCCATGGGCAGATCAGGGGTCTCTCCGGCTATGCTGGTAGAAGTGCCAGATGAGTTTGGAAGGGCGACTGGATTGCCTATTTTTTCCTCGTCTCTGGAAACGACATGAAAATCGAGGATAATAATCAACCTAGAAAACATGAGGATAATCGTCCGTCGAATGGGCAATGTCCAAACCTCTTGTCGTGGACAAAATTACATGTGAGTTTGTCAATGACCACGATAGTATTCTTGACGATGTCTCCCTTAGAGACGAGGTCGTTTAACTGCGTCGCGAGCATGGCCTGGACAAAGTGAACGCCATCCGAGAGGATGATGCGGTACCTGTCGACGGTCGAGCTCGAGCTCGGAGGGTTGACCACCTTTTTGATGGAGAGCAACTGAACAGTGTAGCCCGAGCCCAGCTCTTCAATCTCTGTTGGAGACGCTTCGCTGAGCCGTACACAGATACCTGCTGAAAGTTGCTGCTGAGACATGGTGGATGAGTGGAAAGGGACGTGTCGCGTTGTTTGTACTAATGCCGCCTTTGTTTGGCGTATGTACGTGTTTACGCCACTCACTCATTCAACAACGCGTTACCGCGACACATTCAGCACTTGTACATACTAACGCAGCGTTCACTATTTACTTCCAGGCATCCAGTTGGAGGACTGGTTGAGACGTTTCCCAAGTTCAACGTCAGCCTGCAGCACCAGCTCGCGGATATGTACTACATGCCGAATGTGACCGTAGCGCGTGTCCCAACAAGGATAATCGTCACAATCCGCCATGTTTGACGATTTCGATGAGTTTAATGACGAGCCCGACGACCTTTTCAGCCATGAAAAGGCGTCGACGCTGTATGCTGCCCCCCAGGCGACAACGGATTACATCGAGCTCCGTTTCACGCTCGCCAGATTCCAAGTCTATCGCGTCGTCCGCCTACCACGCACCTTCACATTCGCCAACCTCCACACGTTGATCCAGTACATGTTCGGATGGAGTGACTCCCATCTACATCGTGCAGAGGTTTTTCTCGATGCCGTGCTCCACAATGAAGCGTCGCTCGTGGGGACTATCAAGTCTTGCGGTCGCAAGCGCCCTCTCGAGGATGATGAACTGGCCGATGAATGGGCAGTTGCCGACTGGCAGCGCTTCGAACCAGCAGATAAGCCCATCTATCGTATACAGCCTAAAGTCAAGGACAGAAAAGACAAGATCGACGGGATCATGAAGATGGAGGAAAAGGGGATCACTCTAGAGAGTATCTGGACACCCAAGGAAGCCAACAATGTTAGCGATGGCCAGTGTTCAAATGCACAGATCGCAGTCATCTACACGTATGATTTCAGTGGTACGTACACACATCCTCCATTCCCTAAACCCCTCATGCACCTATTGTCAGACGAGTGGAATGTACACGTTATTTGTGATCAAGATAATATATTCCATCGTCTGGATACCCCCAGCAACCTCCCCATTTTTGGAGAGGCTCGAGGAGCTGTGAGTCCGACATCAACTGAAACGCAGAAGTACGTTAACAAAAACATCCAGCCCCCCGTCGAGCACGCCACGTGGGACGCGGACCTCTCGTCGGTTATTACTCTTCATCCATTCTGAGTGCATATGTTCTGACACACTATTCACAGGAAGATGATCCAGAAGACAAAAAGATCTCCCCACGTCTCTTTGACGTCTCCTACTTTCAAGCTTATTGCCAAGGCAAAGTCACTTCCGAGGCCCGCAAGACCAAACTTGAAATCCTTACTCTGGAAGAAGGGAAAGTCCGGCATGAAGAATATTTACGAAGGCAGAAAGAGAAACAAGAAAGAATTGCAAACGGCGAAGAAGACGAAGACGAAGAATACGGGGACTCAGAGGATGAGTACGAAGACTTTGAAGAGTAACTCTTATGAAACATGTGTATTGTACAGCACTCGTGATGCATGTTGGTTTCTTCAGGCCGCAATATCAGTACTCGGTATTTTCCTACCTTCATCATCTGGCATTCTTGTTCCATTGTATGGATGACGATCTCACGTAGTTACCTCAGTTGGAAGAAGACGCGAAGAGGATATTCTTGAGTTGAGTCTGCCAGCCATCCCCGGCAAAACGCCGCCGGAAGAAGGCCCTGTCGTCGATGTCACATTCGAAAATATTGTCCAGGCACACTGAGCAGGATGGAAAGACTCCTTGCATAGGACAAGGTTCAGGTTCAATCGCAATCGAAGAAGTCGTTGGTTTCCTTATTTTTGCAAAGGTCTCTTGAGTTGTTAACGGAGATCTAAAGAGCGATATCGCCATCTTATCAAGGCTGGAATATCTCCAATCTAACCGGCCACATACACTGAGACCGTAGAAGATCCGCTTTTTGGCTAAAAATCGAGCCGATAATTCTTGCACACACTAGTCATGGAGATTATGCGTTGAGACCGTCACCGCTGGATTAGAGCTGTCAAGTTCCTGGTTGATCATGGTCGCGATCCCTTTAGAACCGACCATCGAGAGACCCTGATCATATCGCTGTCGCACACGGTCACATTTCTGTTATGCAAATGCCTTCTTGGTCTCGGTGCTATTCTTCCTTTCAGTCTGTTTCTCAGGTTCAGGGTAATCTAGAAACGGAGTTGACAGTAAGAATACTTACTGGTCGTTCTCGCGCACACCAGTGGAAAACCGGTGCTCTGATGATTATCGACGTGGTGACGATGTTCCGGCACTGTAAAGTGCCTCGCTATGGTGCAAGGGACCTAGGCCCGTTTCCAGGTCCCGTGAGCAACTCCCCACCTGTCAAGAGGATAATTCCCCGATAAGTTGGCCTGCAATCGAACTTACATGAAACAAGCGTTCGTAATGTCATTCGAATGTACTCAGAGTGTGGCTGTCCCAGGTCCAGGAACGAACTCTCCGTTTCAAGCAAGTTGACGTCTTTTGCTGTTGGAGTCGACCACGCGTACGCGTGTCACAGATAGGCTAAGCGAAAGACAAAAGGCGATATGGCACAGCTCTTTCAGACTGTCCGCGGACGTACTTATGTGGTCTGGATGCTCTTGCGCACTACTCGTCAAAATCGGGTGGCAAACATCGTTCATTGATGAGCAACTAATTCGCCAGAGAATAGACAGGCCGCCAACCTGGGCCGATGATTCATTGTACAAATGGACTCAGTCGTACACGGAAGTTTGGTGGTGTCCCTTACTAGCCCATCAATCGTTTGAGCCGGGTTAGAACGGTCGTCACTCAGGATAGTCAAAAAAGGAATCAGCCAATAGGAAGGCTTGCTCATTTACGAAGAGCTATAATAGAAAGCCGCTGTCTATTTCGACCGCTTTGCAGAAGTACTGAAACACAAGGTGGCTCTGATCCAATGATGTATCGCATGCCATGCGGACACATGCACACCTCTGCAGCGTGGAGCTCGGATGTCAATTGCAGAGTTCAAAGAAGTCAAACTCTAAGGAAATAATCTCGAGATCTTTCAGAACAAATCTGTGAGTATGCCATCAGTGCATCACTTTCAACGACTTGGTGAGATTTTTTTGTTGTTGAGGGAGAGACACGCGAGGAACAAAGGCGTATGTTAGGCCCCGAGGAAAGATGAAGAACAGCGAGATTTCCATTCTCAAACCGACCCGGCGCTCGAAATGGTCCCGGTGATGTAAGTAGAAGCATGAAATCTGCCCATCACTATGACGAAAGGCAAGGCGTTTCCGCTACCAAGCTCGTCTCCGGTTGTTTTGATGTTACTAGGAATGCAGCTAATAGGCGAGGCGGCGCCAATGGCTTTGGAATCTATGTGTCAGTTCTATTACAGGAAATCGTCAGCTGCCAATCTCGCAAATACTGCCATGGGGCAACAAATCAAAGACAAGCAGGGCGGTCAGGCCCTGGGAACGGGCGTCCATGGACAACCAGTGGGATGCTAACGAGACAAGGGTTACAAACTTTGGTAAAGCATAATACATGGGGGTGAACTTCATACTCCGAACTATAACAAGAGAATCTCAAACTTGGATGTCAACCTTGGTCTTTCGATGTGTTCAGCTGGTCTCCAGGCGATACGCATGTGGACACTCACCTTGTAGAAGGCAACGTGATCCTTGATATGGGCCGCCTTGTCTTTGGGGTTAGCATAAGACCTGCATGACAGTGAGTTGTAAGATCCTGATAGGCACGACCGATGGCAACTTGCCATGCGATGTCCTTTACAACATTTCCGTCTACATCGGCGGAATAGTACGAGGCAGTACTGTTGATTATCCTAAGCGAAATTATCTATGTACCTCGGCCATGTACGATACCCTTTCCACGGACAGCCGGTCCTGCGCGGGGTGACGTAGGAGATAAGTCATAGATTTATGAAGAGCCTCGGCTACTTACGACGTGTTTGAGTCTGTCAAGTAGTTCTTCTTCACGCTGTCTGGTGAGAAGTAGTAATTACCCTCAACCACGATGGGCGCGTCGCTTTCAGCGAGGATGATGTTATTGAGGAGGACTTTGACCATGATGGGAAGATACAAGGGAGGGCGCTTATCTGATATCAGTGACCCGGAAAGAGCCGAGAGCATCGCCGAACATCGGGTACGATGGGAATGACTTTGAGTCAGACGACGAGCAAGTATCCAACGACGCAGCCAACCCCGCTTGGCGGGAAGTGCGATGCCGCAAGACGACAAGAATGGTACCACAAACAGTATGATCGGTGAGCTCCTCCTTTTCGCTCCTACTTGCGCCCAAATTTGACCCATCCTCAGCTGGCGCTGGCGGTGGTTTCGTCGCCAGCATAGCCACCTGTCCACTAGACGTCGTCAAGACCAAACTGCAGGCGCAGCGAGCATCCCATGGTCAGCCAGGCTACGAAGGCGTCCTTGGTCCGTGCGCGAACACCGTCACTTCCGACGTGCTCATTCTTCCACGTCAGATATTGTCAAGACTACACTGAGACATGATGGTATTCGGGGCATGTACCGGGGTCTGGGTCCTACCATCCTCGGATATCTTCCCACCTGGGCAATTTACTTTGCCGTCTATGATGGCATCAAACGGCACTTTGGTGAACCTCCCCTCGGAGACGCCGTCCCGCCCGGAAGAATCTATCCCGCTGCCCAACCAAAAGGCTACCAACCCGTCATGCGAGACCATCCCTGGACACTCCATATCCTCTCTGCCATGATCGCCGGCGCGGCCAGTACGACATGCACAAACCCGCTCTGGGTCATCAAGACGCGCTTCATGGTACCATAATCCCCCTTTGCCGTGATCAAGCCCTGACGCCCATCAGACACAGTCCCGCAGAGAAGTGAGGTACAGACACACGTTCGACGCTGCCCTCACCATTTACCGCACCGAAGGCATCCGCGCATTCTACCGTGGTTTGCTTCCCAGTCTGTTCGGCATCGCTCACGTCGCCGTCCAGTTCCCACTGTACGAACAACTCAAACTATGGGCACGTGCGTTGCGTTCGCTTCCGATGCCAGTCAATGACTAATCCATACCTCGTAGAGAGGGACTCGACCGCGCCCCTCCGTAGCGACACCATTCTTCTCTGTTCCGCGATAGCCAAAATGACGGCCTCGGTCGCCACATACCCGCATGAAGTTGTACGTACGCGACTCCAGACACTCCGGCTACCTATCGCGGAGGATCTGTCGTCAGACGGCATGATCAAGGCACACACAAAACGGAGTATTATATACATCGTTCGCAAGATCATACAGAAGGAGGGCTGGACTGGCCTGTACAAGGGGTTATCCATAAACCTATTTCGAACCGTGCCAAACAGCGCGGTGACTTTGTTATCGTGCGTTACGTTAACGCTCGCTGTGGCCCGAGAATTGACGTCAGCACATATGGATCGATTTAGATACGAGCTGCTCATGCGCCATTTGTCCTCGGTAAGATGATACGCGTTGCTTGCTCAAATACCTTCAGAGATCCGTGCACGCGGCATTCGCGCCCAATTTAGACGAGCTGTCTGCTCGCGAGGGATGACACTGCATTTAATTTATTCCTTGCAGACGTATTTGCACTGGCATATATATATTGCTTGCTGGGACTCTCACTGCCTTGATACGTTTATGGCACGGATTCTCTTGAATGGGGATTGGAAGTTATTAGTAGGCGAAATGAGGAACACGAGACCTTGTCACACGCTTCCTTCCTACTGGAAATAAAGAAAGCGCTACTGTTTGGTCCATCAGAATCCTGCTTCATTTAAGTAATGGATATTTACTCGCACTGCGTAACTAGAGAGGCGAGATAGACCTCACGTGGTCAGAATGCATACCCCCAGACAGTCCTCCATTCTCCAATTTTACTTGGCGTCATCGTCATTAGGAAACAAAAACTTGCTACACTATCGTATTGTAAATCCCTGTGCCCAGCTGTATGAGAAAAACAAAAAGAACCAAAAGAAAAAAAAAAGTCAGCGGAAAGAGAAAGAAAGAAGTGTTCATCAACGTCCGTCTCCCCCCGAGGATCAGCCGTCCGTCCTGCGTACGTGTCCACACGCAATACATAGTAAGCTTGGACTGATTGGCAACTTGGGTGTAATAAGCGAGTGTGGGTGACCTCCAGCAAGGGTGTGGAGGGTGTATGGGGAGAGTGGAAGCGGTGTACACGCACTATGTTGGCGGCATGGGGAATAAAAAGGTTCAGCAAAGTGTAAATCGGATTGTTGCTTGGCTGATGCAATGAATGGACGAGCCACGAGGCTTGCGCGTAGACAGGCTACTTGAAAGTTGAAGGTGGTTGTTTGTGTAAAACGCGGAGGGACATGGTCCACACAGGAAAGCACAAGGTAATTACCGAATAGTGGGCGAATGGAAAAAGGACAGCTTGCGAACAAAAGACTGACCCGGGAAATCGTGAACAGTGGCAGCTGTGTAATTATACGGGTCAGAAAGCGAGAAGCAGAGAGAACATGCAACAACACGGCACGCCACGAGGAAGAGCGACAACAGGAGGAGGGGCTGCAACGCAGACAAAAGGTACCCGAACAATGTTTCAACCACAATGAGAACCGAGCTGCAAATAAAATAAAAAGTAAACGCGTACAAGAACGCCTGAGCTAGTGATGTTGCACCGTATCACCAGCATCGCTCAGGGTCTCCACTCTAACTCCTCTTGACGAGCCAACACTCCGGATATCTCTGCCTTCTTCAGCTAGTTCGCGATTGATCAGTGCATCTTCCTTTCTTTCTTCGGGCTCTTCCACTGTTGCATCAGCAAAATCAGGCTTTCGCAAAGCCTTCCTGAATGCATCCGCCATGATCGCTGCATCAGCACCTGAGAAAGGTCCTTGATCTCCGGCGGAATGCGACCTTGAAATGTCCGAAACTCCGTCGGGAGATACAATCGAAGCTGGCCTGTGATGCTCTGAAGAAGCACGCCCTCCACCTCCGACTAGCGCACCGCCTAGTAGTGGCAACTGTGGTGAGTTCGAGTTTTGCGCATTCGCCATCATGGGAGAAGAAGAGCCCATAGATCCACGATGTGCGAGTCGCTCGCGTTGTCGTAGGCGTCGCATGACCAACCAAACAAGAACCCCACCTGCAACGATGGCAAGGAAGCCGAGAACTACAATAACCGCAATTGCCCAATGTGGAAAGGATGAATTGTTGTTGGGTTGTTGTATGCTAGCAGATTGGGAAGTAAATGAAGATGAGGCGGATGCGGTTGACGCCACGGATGCCACGGACGCAGTTGAGAGGGTCGATTGTACGGAGAGAGTGGAAAGAGAGGATTGTGACATGGTGGAAGCTACAGAGTCTGCGTAAGTCGTCTCTGAATGACGAGAAAGTGTCAGGGAAGTAGGTATCGGACATATTGACCGCACATACGCAGTGCGAAGAATGTAGGGTTCGTCGTCTGTGAGCCATCAAGACCCTGCGAACCTGTTATTATCCAATAAAATGGATAAGATACGTTTCCCTGGCCAGGCTCCCATGTTAAACCTGCGTTACCAAACCAGCTATCATTAACTGGGAGAGTGAATTCCCCGGCGGAACCAGTCGGGTTTGGGACGTCGACGCTGCTGAACAAAGGTTGCAAGGTAAGACCATTGAAAAGGTATATGTTAACCGAATTGTTCTGATCAATTTGGGGACGTCGACTGTTCCCTGGGAGGGAGTGGGTATATCAAGGGAATCAAAGTAACAACACTTACAAACGACTGCTGCATATTGATGCTGATAGACCTGTGCACCGGCCGTGGGGAAGCACGTCACATTGTCGTTGTTGGCGTAAATCTCACAATCGTACTTTGCTTGGTCTGAGGAATCGGGAGCGTGATGAGAGAAATACGCAAAGGAAGGACGTGGCTGAGTAGGGAGAAGGACGCACCAACTTCAAGGGTGTCAGAGACAATGGTGCCCTGCCTCTTGGAGAAGAATGCAGTAGGTTGGGGAGACGGGTCGGGAAATCTGACATGTAACTTCGATGGTGGAGACGTTTGTGCAGGCCAATGTTGCTGGGGAGCTGGGTTTGGCATTACAAGGAATTGAAAATAAAGAAATGCGAAAAATGGGTCTAGGATTGCACGGAGACTGCGTAACGGTAAAGCGAGTATGTGAGAGCGAGATCTTATGAAAGTAGAATCTTGGGGGGATGGCCAAGGCGGGGATGGAAAGGAGAGAAGGACCCTTGTGAACGTCTTGCACGACGAGGACGATGCGGTCGGGAACGGCAGCGGCAAGGACGGGAGGGTGCGACGACGAGGAAGGGACGGAGAGCGACGACACTTGGCAGCGTTGCAAAAGCGAAACCCAATTCTCCCAAAGACCCCGGGAACTCTAATTATATAATATTGAACTGATCACGTGGGTTGGGACTTGAAGTGGTTGTGCGGTCAGAGCTCAGCGCTCAGCGCTCAAGTTGAATGCTGGGTGAATCTGTGAGCAAGTATACATTGATTCACGTAAATGTTCATGCCCAAGCCCAGCGTGCAGTAGACCAATGTCCGGATCCCCACATGTCATGCGCCGACTACACCAACCATCCCAGCACGAGGATCCCGACGTCCGCTCTACAACCCCCCGACGTCAACAAGCGGCCTCCACCCGTTTTGCTGCACGCCCTCCTCCTGCTGCCCTGTCCGCTTTCTTCGGCCAAGCGTTCGGCTCGCACAAATCCAAGATCCCCCAGATAACAACAGCACCGGGCCAACTCGGGGCTGGTGAGACAGAAACCGAAGCGGACGAACCAGTGAGCAGTCGCGTTACTCTATGCCTCCCCAACCCTTGTCGCAGGCAGTTCTAAACGCCCTTATTCCCGTGACCAGCCATCCCATCTCCCGACCACCCGTATCTTGCCTGTTTCAGAACCTTTGGTCCCACCCACACTCGTCACCATGTTACTTTTTGAGTCATCCCGTCTTTTATCCATTGTTCCCGCTACCTGCGGTGTGTTAGTCAATGCCTGGTGCTTGTGGTATCCGCCTGGCTACTCCCCCACATATGCATCACCATATGATCACTCTTACAGTATAGCCAACCAATCCAAACGCTGGGGTCGCAGTTGTCCTCCAGACAGAGGTGATTATTTCATTGCCATCCTCTGGGTATGTGTCCTTCGTCGCTTGTCCTCCTCATGCCTTGTTTTACATAATGAGTTGGCAGGCACTCCTCACTGCGCACCAATGTCTCAAACTGACCACCGGCCTTTTACATCGTTGGCGTGCATACTACTCTCCTCTCTCCACCCTCATCCGTCTCCTTGCATTACAGGCAATTTGTTGGCCTGCCACCCATTTCACGTTGGGTATCATCGGGAGTCTAGGGACTAATTTTAGTGGCGACAACCTCACTATCCTCGAAACTGCCGTTCTCCGATGGACAACTGCCCGTCCTGATATCTGCTGGGCAGTTATTGGTACGACGACATGCATTTCACGAAGCATCCAAATCTGGGTCACAAGCAACCTCTTATCGTCGACAAGCTCGGGCTCGAGAATTAACCTCCCTTCTCCTGTTCCTGACCGGCTGAAACTGAGGAGAGCCGTTGCGGGGCAAGAGACAAGGAAACTGACTGGCAGGAGGTGGGACTGGCGTATCGTGGCGAGAGTGTGCATACTTCCTGCGGGGTGCTTATATTTTGTGATGACATGGACTGGAGCTTGGAGGAGGGAAGCGGGAGGTTGCTGAAATTGTCCAAGATCGGCTTATTGCAGATATCTTGTTATGATGTCTTCCCTACAGTACACGATGCATATTTTCACACACTAAACTAACAAGCCTGAAAAATACACAGCCGACGGTGGAATTGACGAATTAGCCAAACGTACCTCAGTAAGTGGTAGAGTCCGTAGAGTCTTGGCCCATTTGTCACATTTGATAGCTTGATCAATCGTTGCCTATCTGTCAGATTCACCACTAGTACTTATACATCCACATGATGTTTCAGCTTTTAGCCAATGCTCGAGATAGTTACCACTGGCAAGCATTCAAAACAATCAATGCGACAACCCGGAATCGCACCGTATCATTGATTTGGAACCAAATACAAGTGTCTCAGGATCAACTAGCTAGGAGACCCGCTGTCATTTTGTTAGCAACTATCGACTTTGATTCTGATGCGCCGCATGGAGATGTCGCGTGGTCAACCGGATCGTGGGGTAGCATAAAAGCTGGCACCTTGCACCCGCTCCCGCAGCCTTCCTTTACTTCGTTTGGCTCACAGGTACTGGCTAGTAAGCCTATGCACCTACTTAATATTGATCCATGATCAGCTCACAATTTACTCTTTGTCAGCCTTGAATTCTCTATTGAATCTCCCTGTCTGCTGGCAGTTGACAGACCCTCGCTCGCTCATCGGCTTTGATAGTCATTTGCAATATGCGTTGCAGTTTTGTATTCTCCGTAGCTCTCATTGGCATGTGCGCTGTCACCCCAGTCATATCCTTACCCGCGCCTGCCCGAATGAAGAGGGACCAAGATGGGCCCCCTCAGTATGTGCCAATTTAAATAGTCCTCGGTAAATGGCTAACCGAGCGCAGGAGATTGGATACGATGGAGCCATTCCGACACGGGATGGATGATGAACAGTGAGATCCACTACAATGTGATGCGCTTTGAAATTGCAGCAATTGATCGTTACTTTCTTACAGACCCCAATTCCAATCTCATGTCAAGAGGGACGAGTCAAACGGGTTCGGGGTGTTCGTCCGACAGGAACGAAGAGGAACCCCAGGCCTGTGAACACCTTAAGTAGCACGCAAAATGTTCCTTACTGGACGATGAGTTTGGTGGATGATGGGGGGGATGCGATGACATATTTTTGAACGCTTTTTCGAGAAAGAAAGTGCCTTGAGGCACTGGTCTAGCTTGATTCCGTCGCGGTCGAGAGTAGGCGGAGAGCTTAAGCGCGCACGTCCAGGAAGATGCGCTAGCTGTAACTAGGTTAATTCGTATTGTGGTATCAGCGATTACTCAACGTCGGTCAAACAACTGCATCAGCCCTTTCTTCCTGGCATCAGTATGATGTATTTCTAGCCCGCTGTCACCCAAATGCCTAGTAGGGAAATGTCTCACGGCGACGATCAAGTGACGCGAATATGCTCCGAGGTTTGCGATAGTCTGGTGACCAGACCAGGTTTGCGATTAGATACTGGAGGTTTTTTTCGAACTGTGTTTAAATTCCTCGACTCATCTGCAGAATCCAAGTGTCTCTCCCGCTCTTTGACTTGCTGATCAGTATGACGGTATCTTCCTCCGGTCAGTCCAGTCGATGGGGATGAATGTTTAGGACGGCCCGCCAGTAGCTCGCTTCAACCTTGAAGCTTGACGTTTATTAGATTATCAACTGCCGCGTTTACCACTGGTCATGAGGTACGAGTCAAGGTCCAAGGATCAAATAAGTAAGGTTATCGGAGAAAATTGACAAGCGAAGTCGTCACCTCCTCCGATAAGACTTGGAGCTCCGAGCGCGAGTCATCCATGAGGGTTTTGCCACTGGCATCATATATGTTCAGGCCAATTCAATGTCTGAAGTATCAAGAAAACCGCAACCATTTGATCTAGGAGCTGTCACATGGCCACTGCGTTTCTCCCTTTTCTCGGAGTATAATTTAAACGTCAGCCCCATGCTCCTGCTTCCGCAGCCATCTTTTCTACTTTGCTTGGCTCGCCGGTACTGCCTAGTAAGTCTGTCCATAATAATAGTACAGCATCTGCTCATGGTTTACTCTTCGTCAGCCTTTTGACTTATCGTTGACGGCCTGACCGTGACGCCCTTGTTTACCAACTTTGACGACTATAGCCATTTCTCAAGATGCGTTGCCGCTCGGTACTCTGTAGCTTTTTTGGTGTACACTGTTTCCCTGGTCATATCCATGCCTGCACCCGCTCGAATTGTGAGGGAAGTCAAGAGTGACCCTTTGCAACATGAAGAGGACAACGCACTCCCTTCCTCCTCAGGTCTTCGGTATGTGTCAAACAGAATGGTCGCTGTTTAATGGCTATGATGCTGGAGCCATTCCGCATCTGAATGGATAATCTGAGCAGTGAGATCCACTGCAATGCGATGCGCTGTGTAACAGTGGCAACTAATCGGTTACTTTTCTTATAGATCCAAATTCACAGCTCGGGACGAGATGGGCGAGTCGAACGGGCCCGGATCCATGTCGTCCGGCAGTAGCGAAGAGGGACCCGCAGGCCTTATCTAGCGAACAAAATGCTCCTTTCTGGCTTAATTTATTGGATAATTCGGTGAGATTGGTGTTGGACGCTGTTCTTGGGGAAAAAGTGAAGCTTATCTAGCTTGATTCCGTCGTGGTTGACGCTGACTTGATGAGGGGTAGAGAGTCCAAGGCGCGTACGTCCAGAAGGATGCACCGGGATTCTACTGCATGGCACTTGGCGCCTCTGTTACATTTGCTACGATTCAACATCATCGTTTGTACTAGATTCCCGATTCCTTATATGATGGCAACATTGTCCAAGGTGGTTGAAAACGTCCCCTAGAGCGGTTCGCGTTTGAATCACGATTCTGCTATTAAACATTCATCGTGCAAACAATACACTACAGTGAAATCAAACATCTTGGCCCTTGGTAAGCCGAAACTCATATGTAGAACATCGTCGCAGCCAGGTCGATGTGGATTCCGTTACCCCATGCCTGTATCGCAGCGCCATACACTTTCTCCTTTTCCTCATCTTTGTCCCTTGACTTTCCCTTGGACGTCGTCGTCGTCTTGTCTTCAGAGACCAAAAAGTCGTTCAGGTAGCACCGACCGCGCTCGCACGCGAGGTCGGCGTAATACGCAGGCGGTATAAGACTGACCGCCTTCGTGGCGCGCGCATAGAGATAACACGCCGTGTTGATGCCTTGTTGAACTTCGTCAGCACCGAGTCTGCTTTCATCATAGACCACAGTATAGTGGGTGGGTTTCACGTGGCCCTGCAGACCCGCGTGCGCTTGGAGATAAAAGTCAAAATCGAAGCTAAATAAAAAGAACATGCGTGAGCTGGCGTTTGGAGAGTCAATATAATGGGACGTACACTGCAGTAATACCCTTGTCGACCACAGTTCCCGGACGAGTGTTGCCGTTCTTGTCCCCTAGAGCCTCTGGTGGCCAGTGTCGGACGTGGTGACGCTTGCCGCAAATGATGATCGTCAACCGGGGTCGGTAAGGTTTTCCTTGAGAATCCCCCTTGGGGCTCACTCGCTTGAAAGCATCGAGCATCTTGGGAAGCTCTGCGGTAAGGACGGTGTCGAATTGTCCCTACGATGTACATTCAGGTGAGGCTAACACGAAGAAACAAAGGCACGTACCTCGGACACGCCATCCCGAAATACGTATACTCGCTCAGGGAGAGTCTTGCTGACCTCTTGGTATCGCTTCAAGCGTTCGATCATCATCTCTGAGAGATCATCAATCATCTGTTCAGTCACCGAGGTCATGCTATGGTCATCTGTCTGTGAACGGTGAAACACGCACCTCTTGTCTCGATGTCTGGCACCTTATGCTGACTGGGAATTGGGCAAAATTGTTGTCAACGCTCGCCACCACAGCCGCAATGGATGGCGTTCCCTCGATGCTCCCAGGCCCAGGATGAGTGACGTCCATACCGACCAGCATCACCTTTGCCTTTGTCAACCACACCAGGTTCTTGTCGTCTATCTTGTGATTGACGCCTCCAAGCTTCGTGTTGACCTTCAATGCGACGTTTGAGAAGTACTGATCTTGCTTCCTGGGGTCCGTAAGCACTTTGTTGGATAACATGTGGGTAGTGTGAATCCCCAGCTCGACGTCACAGATACGTTTTATGCCCGGATAGATATAGTTATCTCGCTTGGATAAAATAACAAGCATGAACGACGGTTTCCTGAATCGGTCTTGGTTGTCCCGGATGGCCTTCCTAATCCGAGCGAGGGATTGCTGTCTGCCAGGGTCGTTTGTGGGGGGGACTAGATTAACATTTATGAGCTGGGGTGGAGAGTCGGGACTGATGCCTGTCATTCCGCTCCTCTGGCATTTTCCAGCGAATCCCTTCCAAAGAGCAATAAGCTGAGGGTCGCCGGGCCCCTGTGGGAAGAGGGGATATTGCTCTGTGACCACCAAAACCCACCAAGACTTCACGCTACCGCCGACATGGAACTTGACATCAAGGATGTTCCAGCTCCCATTGTTCACGTTTTGGGGCTTGCCTCCCCTATAATTCACGCTCGGAGGAGGGAGCTCTCGGAATGGGACGCAGGCCATTTGGTTGCTGACAGAAAGGTCAAAGTTGGACAACTTTTGGTTGTTGGACGTCAATCCTAGTAAAGGGAAACCTTGATTCAAGATGGCCTGGGCGTTCTCCGCAGGACGCTTGCAGGCATAGCGAAGCATGAGCGTCGTTTGCTGATCATCGAGTTTACCGCGAAATGGCTGGCCAGGCGGGATCTCGCAAAGTTCGGGTGGTACACAGATGGGATGCTTGGCATTTGGACCAGAAATGTCGACGGCGGGTAAGTTGGGGTATTTCAAAGAGATTTTATACTCTACACATATACACGTTAGCCGGCCACCAGCTCAACGAGTCGTTTCACATACTTCGCTTGAAATACTCCTCAACAGACACCTTCGCGTTGAATTCGTCGCATTGGAAAAAAGTAGTTTTCGACGTCGTAGGTAGGATCTTCTTCAGCGGCTTGGTCTGGATGTAGCCCAGATGTTTGGTGGTCACTTTGAGCTTCTGTGCAAAGCGCTGAAGCATGGCCCCTTTCGACTGCCTTTCGAATTCCATGATAGCCTGGGCGAGGTTGCCTGGCTTGTAGAACGCCGTCATGCAGACGCCGACGTTGACCATGAGCTCCTTATACACTGGGCGCGCCGACATGAAGAAACCCTTCCATGCCTCGACGCCGATGGAGAGCTCCATAGCCTGTCCGCTAGAAGGGAAGAAATAACGGTTCTTCCCAACGCGAACCCCGTTGTGGGAAGCATGGTGCTGCAGCACTAAATTGTATGCCCCGACGAGAGGGGCAAAGTCATAATCCCGAGAATCAGGGTTGGCGCTGGTGAAGCTAAGAAGGACAACACGGATTAGTAGGCGAGACGAATGTGCGGTAATCTGCCTTACGAGTCAAGTTCATTGGTCCTGTGTTCCCCAGTAGCAATGATGGAGATGGTATACGTCTTGTCTTGTTTGCCAGGTTTCGCCTGGCCTTCCTTGAGGAAGAGGACGGGGACGTCGAGCGGTTGCGGCAACCTCTCTGAGGAGACCAGCCTGGCGCTGCTATCGTGAGCGATGAATGGTACGTATTCCTTCCATCCTGGTTGAGCACTTTGCTCGAGAAGTGTGAACAAACGAGCTTTGATGCTCTTCAGGTCTGTTTTTGGAGTAAACTCGACACGATAGTCATAGATGACCGTAGCCTTTGGAAACTTGACCGCGAAGAAGTTGGCCCGGAGTACCCCAACTTTGCCGAGTGTTCCGAAGCCGGGACGGGTTGGGCGCTCGGGTTTGTGCGTCATCGACTTCAATGTTGCAAGGGTGGCGTCAAGAGTGGACAGGCGTTGATCAACAGCTGCGGGGCCTCCGAACACAACATCTCCAGAGGGACCCGCACCTGTTGGTCCACCGCCCCCGCCCCTGTTTCCCTGGAAGCCTTGACCGCCGCCGCGGCCACTTGGGCTGCTACCTCTGGGGGGTCCGCTGGAGAAACCGGCACCTCCACGGGCTTGACCGCGACCGCGGCCACGAGAACTGTTGCCACTCATAATGAAGAATGTGTAGTTGCAAGAAAAATGTGGCGTGAGGCGTTGAAGTCGAGTTGTCATTGTATTTATAGATCCGTACCGCGCGTGACTCACACTGACTCACCCCTGGACCCGGCCAATCCAGTGCTAGCGGCCCTACTACAGCATTTCATTGCCTCGTCACCGCGCAATCACTCCACATGAGGAATATCACACCTAGCAGCTCGTGCAAGTCGTATAGTGTTTTTCGCCTGTATCACATTCATGATCCAGTCTCTGAACAAACGGGGTGACCACTCGCCTGCTTCAGCATGGGTGCATCAATCATTTCTTTACCCCCTCCTTCCATTTCAAGCCCGACTGCACCCTTTTGATTGGAATGCGCAATGCTCATCTGGTGAAGGATCTTGGCCGCACGAAGGATTTCTGCATTCCCAATCACGTCGGTCCTCGAAATTCGTGACAGAAGATGAGCCTCACCGTGGAAAGTCGGCACAAAGGAGGAGTTAGCAGTCGCCACCTGATTTGGATGGATGACTTGCTGCCACAACATGAAGATGCTGAATGATCGGAACGAAGAACTCAATCATACCTTCCCAGTAAAGCCAAGTCGCCTGCCATCTTCGCATTCTTCCAGCAGGTATTCTGGGTCCTTGTAATTCACACAGACCTGAAACACTAAGACCCCAGAATGGAGAGCGAGGCCTACGCGTACCATATCTATAGCCTCAAGTCCAAAGGCCTTGGCCGTGATCACGATTTGGGAACGTACGAAAAGTAATTCCTGTCTAGACGTCGTCCGCACTACAGACGTATCAGCACAATCTGTACGAATAGTTACACATCGAATCTCGGCGGAAAAAAGGAGCCATACAATCTTCTGCGGCAAACTGGTGTTGCCCATAAGAACTGCGAGGACGCAAATGGCGTAGCAAACTTACTAGAAGTGCCGTCAATTCTCCCCCTTTCTCAGGTCCGGATTCTGGCCTCCAGCTAGCGATGTCTCCTAAGCCGATCACAGAGCGTGCGCTCTCTATGCTAGCTACGATGCGCAATGGAGCAAAATCTGTGTTCAGATTGCGTATGGTGCGAGAGGCATAGTGCAAATCTCGGACGGAGTGAATCTTGGGGAGAACGAGGGTCCCTACGATGGGGTGTCTGAGCTATGCCGGGGAGCCTGTGTTGGCGTCTGGTCATGAAACGGGACAAAGCACATACAATCTCGGCTATGTCGTCCTCGAAAAAGGGTGTATTCGTATCGTTGAGTCGTACCGCGACGCGTTCGGGGGCAGGCAGGTTCTCTTTAGGTGTCCGCTGTCACCCTTCATCAGCACCAGCACCACGTCAGCAAGTGGAACCACGGACGAGCAGGAATTGGCTTAGTCGTTGCCTTGCCGCTTTCTTCTCGAGCAGGGTTGGAGAAATGCTGTCTTCGAGGTCATATATTACAACATCTGGAGGAACACCGAAGTTAAGGGATTTCTGGAGCATGCGCTCTGACGAGGCAGGGACTGCATGGATGAATTAATCGGTAGACTAGTCTATTCAGTCATGGGAGCAGACCATAGAGGTATGAGCGACGTAAACTGGGCTCGCTGGAGGTGCTCAACAGCCTCCTAGCGGTCATGGTATTGGACAACCGTGCAATGCCATACGTCGCAGAACAACGCAAGATGGACGTCGGTGCCCATGAAGTGATCCTCGAGCTTGTCGACAAGGCTGTCATGGTACTCATCTAAGCTTGGGTCACCACATTAGGAATGTGCTATGTACATCGAAAGCGTACACGATCGTTCAACACTTTCCAATCAGCCCAGTCCAATCATACTTGTCGTACTTATTCTTGAACTTGTCTATTCGGTCTTTGTGGTGTCGCCAATCCATTCTCCTCGGTCGTATCCACCGCCTCGGCTCAACATCCATCACATTCCCTATGATCTCCCCCGCAAAGTACCTGTGCTCAGTCAGCGCACAACCAAAATGATATCGCAGATGAACCAACTTTGGGAATTCACCACCTCCTTTCTCTCCTTCGTCGAGTGCGCCATCTTCCTCTCCCAGAGCGGCAGACTCCCCAGTCCCTTCAATAACGTGTCCATAACCACATTCACCCTTGTAATCAAATTGCACCATAAAGTACGGCAGGTTGGGAACCATGGCACGGCGGAATCCTCCAGGTCGTGCAGAGAAGTCGATGACTTTTTTGTGCTGAGACCATTCGGTTTCAGATGCCAGTATGGATTCCTATGCCCTGTTTCATTCACCAGAACAAAAGGTAGTGGCGACACTTTACCTTGAAGTACTGGGGAATGACATCATACTGTGCCCAGGGCAGAGGTACACATTCAATGCACGTGTGCCTTTGCCACTTGAGGTTGATTACCGTCTCATAGAATACAACACCTTTGTCTTTCTCAGCAAACATCTTCATGAGGCTCTTCATAAAATTCTATTGACATAATTAACTTCCTCGGGATCAAAGGTGGGTACACGTACGCGAACTTCATCCCAAACATCGTCATCTGCCTCAAGCATCGTCAAGTGATGTTGAATGGGAACAATTAGACAATGTCCCTCCAGTAGTTCCTCCGTAAGGGTGCAAGAAAGATAAACTCGGGTTCCCATTGCAACAACGGGTGCCTTGGGTGGAGAGTCATCTTCCCCATAGCAGAATTGACATGACGCCAAAACTTTCTGGGTGCGTTTATAGTCTGATGGAATAAAAGCATGGTTAGGGCATGCATGGAAGTCAGGTCAAGGGTATACCATTGATGGCAAATTGCCGCTTCATGGCATCGGAGCGCATTTTTTGCCTTGCGAGGCGTTCAGCATTGTCATCAATGTAATCAAGGTCATTCTGAGATGCAATGTGTAATTAGTGGCAAGTTGAACAGCAAGTACACACGCACTTCGAATTTGCCGTCGCCCATCAAGGCCCTGGCATATTGGGTATCCAAACTCTTCTGATCGGAAATGCCCGCACCAAAGCGTTCTTGGCGTAGCAACTCTCCAAGGGTAATTTCATCATCATCGGCATTGTAGCGCACAATGTCGCCTGTCTTTGGGTCGCGGGTTTCGAACTGAAAGTCAAGTCAGGGTAGTCGAACGCATCGAGAACGAGAAAAGTGACCTTTTCCTTCTTCTTGCGGTTACCCAGAAGAGGCGCTGCGTCGTCTTTGCCGTGTCCCACGTCATACAGGCGTCCATGTGCATCCAATGTGGGCAACACCTCCACCTTGGTCCGCACAATGGGTTCGCCAGGTTCACCATGAGCCTTCCGCATCTGCTCCTCGTATGCTTCCTCGAGCTCAGCTGCGTTCGGAGCATTCATGAGTTTTGCACGCAAAACTTGTGCCTGTAATCTGTTCAATGATGACGGGGACATTGCGCGTGTGGAAACGGTGGCGACGGAAGGAGTCATAACGCTAGGAATAGGTGTATGTGATTGTGCAAGCGGTGACGCTGCCTGTGAGGGCAAACGCAATGAATTAAACCGACGGTCAGTGGATGGCATGGCTGTCCCAGCGGCAGGAGAGGGGGTTGTTGGTGCACTACCATCTGCGGTGGTCGGGCGACGAAACGACGAGCTGCGACTTGATGCACCGCTAGCGCCAATGTCTGTGAACATGAAACGTTTCTCGCCTCCTGTCTCACGATCTCTGCCTCGGTTGGATCTTTGTGCGTTGCGCCTGCCTTCTCGCTCGTCTAGGATACGTCGCTCTTCCTTGGCCTCTTCGAATGCTTGCATCGTGCTAAAGCGCTCTAGGGCAACTTCCGCCACCGGTCTGTTCTCCTCCTCGGCGCTTTCGTAAACTCGGCGTAAGCGCATCATACGCCAGCTTGAACCTGGTCCGCCTGGAGTGATAGATTGAGGCGGAGGTGCACTCGTATCCATGCTACCGTCTTCTCGGAGCTCCACGTTCAGTTCGCGATGACTCACTTTTGGCTGGTATGAAAGGGGTTAGCAATTCAGGAGTGCGAACAAAGGCTGTGAAGCACCTTGTCGGGATCTGGTTTGTCTGGTGGTGGTTTGCGTTTCTTCCCTGTCCCGAGGGAGGAAAAAAAGTCAACGGCACCGCCCAGGGTTCGTCCACTAACAGAGGACTCTGCATAGCCGTCCGTGTAGGAGTCATCGCCAGAGGGGAACTGTTGCGCGAGAGGCCGGTCGGGCGAGCTGAGATGGCGCTCCACGTTCAAAGGTGGCAAAAGCATCCATTCATCGCGTTGGAGCTTTGTTTCCGTGCTAGTAGTTGGTAGAAGAATAGGATCCTCTTCAGAGGCTTGTGCCGTGGAGGTCAGCTTGAGACTCTCAGCGGTTGGTATGTCCTTTGCGAGAAGCTGAGGATTCGGTGGCATAAGCAAGTGCCGTACTTCGAGGAAACGAGCGTACGGACCCCCTCGCCGTCGATGTCGATATTCTTCTCGACCCACATATCATCGTCGTTGGGGTCATCGTCAGTGATGTAGATGGAGTCATGTTTGCTGGGTCCGTCCTTTTTTCTAGACTCTGAATCGCGGTGGGAAGACTTGCGTTTCTTTTTCGAGTTCCCATCCTTCAGCGAGTCTCTGTTGCGTTTGCTGGACTTGCCTTCGCCCATGGTCAGTGCCAACGTTCAAAACAGGCAATCAAGCCAAAACCTTATTCTTGAATGGCTTGTCCCGCTATTTGGTCAACCGTTTCTGTAGCTGTCTGGATTCTACTTCGTTTGGTTCACAAGTCTATGTGACCTATGACAGTCTACTCTTCTAGTCTACTCTCCGACGACCATCAGCTCGCCGGTGACGGCCTCGTTTGTCATGCGATTACAATTATTTCGCAAGAATGCGTTGCTGTTCTGCAGGTCTAACCAAGGACAGGTGCTTCAGCTCTCCTTGACCGATACCCAATTGAGGACATGACGACTATTAGCGAGCCAGATGGTTATCTCCGTCAAAACGAAGAGGGCAAGGTCTTCTGGTCCCAGAGCGTGCTTTTACCCACATGAAATAATTTTGCGTACGATTTATCGCTGATTCTGTGTCGTTCATGCTGACGTGAGAAAAGGGTAGAGGAACAGAGATTCCGAAGGTGTTCCGGTGCGACGAGTAGTCTGGTGACCAGCACGTCGCTGATGCTAAAGGTAAGGCTGAAGCTCGACTGCGATGCATTAGACCAAAGTGTGCAAAGTCAGGCGGACAGGAAACCAGGGCAAGGTCCTGGCGCGCGCACATTTAGAAAGCTGAGGCGCCAATTGGTGCCTCAAATACCTGAAACCTTGATGTCTTGATCCGTTCCTTCATTAGACTGGTCAACGACTAGCTCATATGCTCCGGTAAGTTCTGATTGGATAACTGCTGCACTAGATCCGCAATGTGGTACAACACTCAACGCTGGATTACATGACTCATTCTTTGAAGTTCTTTCCAATAAGTTGGTAGAATCGACATGTGAAAACGCGAACCGCAGAATGGATCGGCTCCACTGCCATATTGAATGGTCAGATCTTCAGATCTGGGACGATCGCCAAGTCCAGCTCAAGTGGACCGGCCATCAGTTGGCTGGACCCCTCATTTAAACTGGATACCGTCGGAATTTTGTTGTGTGTCCGAGGAAGAATATGAATGGAATACTATCAAGCGCAGTACAACTGGGTACTGCATTACTACATAATATATGCATTACCACGGGCATGTGTTCTGTATTACACTTACAGAAGGCCCTCTTTTTAAAACATGCGTGCTCCTCAAAAATGTCCG
This sequence comes from Phylloporus rhodoxanthus, assembly GCA_038091195.1. Lineage (NCBI taxonomy): Eukaryota > Fungi > Basidiomycota > Agaricomycetes > Boletales > Boletaceae > Phylloporus > Phylloporus rhodoxanthus. The sequence continues at coordinate 11,819 of JBBPNZ010000091.1, read as the reverse complement.
CGCGAGCGTGCATTGCAGGCATCGCGCTGGAGCGAAGAGCCTATACTGTCCTCGTCCACGGCTGCATCCTCAGGATCCTCATCACTCCTTTCGTCAAGTCAGCATTAACCGCTGCAGAATTAAGATATAGATGTGCCTCACTTTTTCAACCTCACGATAGCATCAATCCTTATCTTTACTGAATCCGCAGAATGCTTCACGAGGTTGAGTAGGGTGTACGACGTAGGTTGTAGTGATACGTCAGAGTTCTGAGGTTCCCTCTTTGTTTTCATCAAAGGTAGCCTGTTTAGCTCGCCCACCTTCCCCTGAATTGGGGGGTCGGAATCTATGCGAGAGGCAACGATCATTCATCCAACACGGGATGGTTCCAGCACATTCCTTCTCCTGTGCTCTGTCAGCATTAATCTGCAACCATCGTATTTGGCACATACCGGAGACCAGGAGAGGAAAAGGGAAGGGTAGGGTAGTGCTCCCTGGAGACAAGGGGTCATTGTGAACGTCCCTAAGAGACTTCACCGGGGCGGGTGCGAGAACGGACATGACAGGGGAGACAGCGCACACGAACACGGAGAGTACAGCGAGGCAGCGCATCTTGAAAAATCGTCAGAGAACAAATGAAGGCCGTCAACAGCAAGATGGTAGGTGCAAAATACACAAAAGGCTGACAAAGTAGACTGTGAGCAGAATCGACATGAAATGGGTGCACATGCTTACTAGCCAGTACCTGTGAGCCAAGGGAAACAGAAAAGGCTGCAGAAGCCGGAACGTGGGGTTGGCGTTTATGTAGAGCAGGAGCACGTGCTATTCCTTTTTTCAGATGTTTTGAATGTTTTTGCGATCGAACTAGTGGCCTACCGATGCTACTATCGCCGAGAAAATGTGACAACCTTTTCATCCCAAAAATCGACATGAAAACGCTGGCCACAGACCAGTCGATGGATACTTTCTTCATGGCACGAGCCACCAGACAGGCCGCCTGCCTGTCCGGCGGCTCGTTCCATAAAGAAAGTATTGATGCTCTTCGCAATCGATGCAGCAAAGCTCTGGACCGATGACAGTCAGAGGCTTGTCAAGCTATCGTCCATGTCTGTGGTCGACCACGCGTCGCTCACCACGAACCTGGTACTGGCTGTAGCAACGTGGCAGTGATTCTGTTCGAGTCACAAAAGTCGGGCATCCCAATCCCGTTTCAGCTTCTCGTCCTGTTTCAGGGTATTGGAACATGTAGTCTTTGACGATACTGTGTCAAAGTGACCAACGTTTGTCCTTTGCGAAAAGAAACGAAACACGGTCTCAGGTCTGCCTCAATTGCGATGTGCCGGAGTTGGGACAGCGCCAAGGCATCTCCTGCTTGCTGGTATTGCACGTGGAAAAAGAGTAAGAAGATTGGGGGTCGAGGAGTGGAAATCACCTATTAGTGTACTCCACATCGGACGTGGCGAACTAGCCACGGCAAAGACCGGTGGCAGATGCAAGCAACGCACTCGGAGATACATTCAAAGTGAGCCTCCTACAACAACTTCGTCCGAAATAAAGGACCCTCCGCGGTGTTCAAAGTAATTTTATGCGGCCAAATAGACTCATGCAACATCTATGAAATTTTTGATATATCCGCCGTTATGCGGTCCAATGCTAGGCCTAATCCGTGACCGGCATACGTCAACATTGTGTAGACACCTTTTGACAAAAACGATGGATTGATGACGGTCGTGCTGTCCACCGTCTGGTGAAAAGGTAAGGCATAGCCAACTAACCGCGTGCGAAAGCACGTGCGTACCTTTGAGAATTGCTTCAAGCGACTTGGGAGGACGAGCACGTCTGGCGCGGGTTCATCCTCGCTTTCTACTAACCTGTTCCCTTCCGAGTGCGTTACATCGAGGTTGACTTCATGCGCAAGGTCAAGCGGAGGAGGGAATACCGGGTAAAAGCTGCTCAAAGTCCTTCAGAGTCTTCGTTGACGAAATAAAATGGGTTACCTTCGCTGCTGGAAAATATTCCGCGCGAGATTGGACATGGCATCCGTCGCGGACTCAGATACCGAATCAACACCAGGTGTTCGCCTAAAAAATTCTTCCTTGCGAAGGTGGAACAGGCTATCCACGCTTGTCACCGCAAATGAAATCCCGTTCACGGAGAACCGGCAAGGATTTGGAAGCAGGCGTATGCGCTATTTGACGCGTAGTCAGTACAGCATTCCAGACGAACTGAAATAAAGCGCACAGGATCACTGCTGAACTCGGGCTCGAGTTCGCACTGCGGAAAGACAGAGTGGTCGCTGATCACGTCGTTGATACTTGGAACCAGCAACACCGTGCTGCCGGGGGATAAGGCCAAGAAGTCCTTCAGTCTCTCGGTAAACTGCCGGTCAAAGAGTTGTTTCGGCGTCTCATTCACGTCGCCGTCCTTGATGCGCGAATGTGCGGCATCAATAAAAGGACCAGTCTGGTATGCATACCAAGCATCAGCCAGGCTTCAGAGTAGACTTGTCTTATCGTACCAGAAGTATGACCGCAGGTTTGCTCGTTCTTACAATGTCAAGCAAACTGCTCCAAGGTTTGTATTCCAAGTCAGTATCCAGAGTGAACGGGCCGCATGCGATACACATGGAAAAGGCGGTAGTCGCATCACTAGGAGGTGGGGAAGGCGATTTAATCGGGGGCAACTGGAAGGATGTATACTGAGGAGAATTCCTGGATGAAGGGACAACAGCGTACCGACAGTATTTCTTCTACGAGGAAAAAGCCACCTCCGCCATTGCGCCCCCGTAGTGCCACAATTGCACCAGGAAAGAAGCTCACCCCACCAACGCCTTTAATCCCGCCTCGCAACTTTGTTCCTGGGGCGAAACGTATCGGCAAGCGCACGCCGGACCCCATCATTCGTGAAGATTCAAGGACCAGTGATGACTCATTGAGCCTTCCCCCTGAGGTCGATGCTTCCGCGTCATGGACTATCCTCCCAACTACGGTGGTACTTTCCTTGGAATGGTGATGAATTACATGTGTGGTCGGGAGGGTAAGACAGACCTCTGTGGCAGCGCTTGGATCAGCAAAGTCGTCAATGTGATAAAATCTCTGAACGAGATCAGCAAATTCGTCAATGCGATCATCCAAGACTAGCCCCAAGACGTGATCAGTCCACTTGTAAAACCTGAAAGCATATTTGACCACCTTCACTCCTTTCTGTCACTTTCTCATACATGTACCGATCTGGGGTGCAATATTATCAGCAAGGCGCACGCGGTGGGTCAACGATGCCTTACAGGCGCGACTTTTCCGGGATTGTTCATCGGAGCTGGGCCATTGGAATGTGACTCTACTCGGCCTCGATAATTCAGGGACCTCTGGTTTGACGACGCCCGGAGGCAGCGGCCCAATCTTGACGCCTGCATCAAGCCTGTTCGCCGCCGGTACCTTTGCAGTCCCGCTCGGCCTGCCTCGCCCTCTTCCAAAGAAACCAGGTACGCTGCGCGAGGCCTCCTGCTTGGATGCATTGAGCCTGCCCAACTCCTGCTGCAGTCGGGCCTTGAGATCGGGAACGGATTGAAGTGTGAAAATGGCCAGGGTATTGGTATTGGAATAGGAGAGTGCTTGCCACTTGTATGAGAGGATCTCGACGCTGAGATTGTACATTTTACACATGCCCATGCCTCACGAGAACATGTTGGCAAGGCGGACTATGGGAGGATTTAAACGCGCTTACATTCTCTGACCAGGGCGTCGTCCGCCGCAACGGCCTCGCTGAAGTGCTCCGCGATTTCGCTACGGTAGGTTTCGAAGGACATTTGATCGTAAAACGACTGACGCGTCCACAAAGTGTGGATGAATGTATAGCCACTGTTGCCACAAGCGCGACTTTCTCAACGATGGCAAGTTGGCATATCAAGTGATATATTAGAAAGGTGCATGTGCATGATGACCCTACAAGTGATAATACAAGTTCAACAGTGCTACGATGATTGGAAAGAGAGATGATCAAGGGAGTCAAGACATCAGATTCAGGGTGTACACAGAATAGAGCATGGGGTTGAGCCACGAACAGATATGATCAAGGCAACAGCGGGAATAGGCAACACACAATCTGAGAGGATTGAAATTCTTTTCAAAAGCGCGATCCTATGCTCATAGTCATTCTCCATCGTCTTCCCTTGTATCGCTTTCGGACTGAGACAGGGGACCACGGGCGGCACCTGAACTATTTGTTGGCGATATAGACAAACCTCCTTGATGTGAAGTTGGGGGCGATGATGCGTGAGGAATGCTGAGAGCGTTGCGAGTGAATGAAGTGCGACAGGTCGTGTGAAAGGAGCATACTTTTCGGGATTTGGAATAGCAGTGCCAACGGTGTTTTGGGGAGCAACGCCCGCTTTAGACAGCGCATAGTCACCCGAGTCAAAGTATTTGCGATCCTGATGACAGGATGTCCTCTCAACGGGCGATGACGGATGGCGCACACTGAGGGCAGCGACAGACCTTCTGCATCTTGGTGAGGATGTTCTTGTGTGTGGGGAGTTTTCCATACAACTGGAAGAGCTTCCGCTCCTCCTCTGTCAGTTTCTACATGGATGGGGTGTGAGGGAAGATGAATCTGCTGGACGATCTGCTCACGCTGATGTCGATCTTGTTGCGCTTTGCGGGGAGCATGGCGGTGGAGGGGAGTCGTCAACGGCGTAGAGGAGGAGCGCACAAGCCTTCAGTGAAGCCGAGGAGGAGTGTCCAGGTCAGTTTCTGTTGAGTATCTGTATTCACTGCACGAATTGGCGGAGTGGCGGAGTCTCAATTGTCACTTCGAAACAATACAGAACCAAGTCTAGATTCACATCAAAACCATTCCCAGTCAAACGACCTTGAGTCCTCATCTCCTTCACTCCAGCCATCCACTACTTCAAAGTCCTCCAGGAATCCCTGTATCAGTTGTTGATGCTCACCTGAGGAACATTGGTCATGTAGGGTCCATTGCGGCGAATGAGTTAGGTTTGCACAAGGCACCGAGCTTAGGTCAGCCATCTGGGAACCACCGTTGCTCGATCCACTCGCAGCCGGGTCTAGCTCGTGGTCTTGGTGTTGATAAAGAGTAAAAGAGCAAGCTTGTATGGAGCGCGTGGTGATGCTCGCTAATGAAACAGGCGCATTGATAAGAGATTCATTCGATTGGGCCATGATGAACTCGGGTGGCGCAAGCATCGCATCTGCACTAGTATCCGCTTCATGTCCGTGCCATGTCTCATCCGCAGGCCAGTCTTCTTCCGCAAATATATCTACGTCTTCCGGCAACAAGTAGTCACCTAGAGAAGCACAAGGGGACATCGCGTTTTCAGGCAGCTCGACCCAAGAGGCTTCATTGTCGACCTTTTCATCAGGAACAGATTGTAACAGATCGTCGTCCCCGTCTTGTGGAGAGAGCACGAATTTCGGTGTTGCTACGGGCTGTGACTAGCTTATACGATATCCTCCCTAGGTGGGTGAATGCGACGGACCTTGAAACGGCGTTGAGGAATTCCCCCTCGAAAAAGTTGCTCTAAACTTTCACACACGACCTGTTCGCCCGTGAGAGTAGGCATTGCAAACGGATCGTCAGTTTCCTCTTTCTGGGACCCGGAAGCACTTTCATTCATGGCTGAGGATAAAGCGGCGGAAGAAGCCTGGAGGACAAATTTATGCTGACTGCGGGCAGTCTACAAGATAATCGGAATCAATAGTGGAGCTCGCAGACAGATGATACCTTTAAGAGACGCTTGCATTTCGACAGAAACCCACGATTTTCCGATCGAGAAATTATCTCCAAGATAGAAGAGGCCATAGAAGGAAAGTATTGCATCTCCAAGTCAAGTCTCTGACAAAGATACTGAACGGCGCCATGACAGATAACGCATAGACGGACCTACTTTGCACCAAGATCCAAAAATGAGAGGGTAACGGCTATATTCATCGAGTGCGCATTGATCCCACCTTATCAAGTGACAACTTACCCAACGAGGTGAGATATTAAAATTTGCTCAGTCACACGATTGAGCAGCGCTTCGACGGGAAGAAAGAGGGTCGGAGAAAATGGGCTAGATTCCTCGACCAAGGGACCGGAGCTGTCAATATTGCCGCCCCCAGCGACAGACCTCCAGATATAGGCAAGGTGCAGGGAAACAAGATGGACGTGGGGCCGTGATGGTTGAGGTAACGGGCGCGAAGGTGTCAGGGTCACTGATAACATAATTAGACACCATCAAGAGCAATAAATCATTGTTGAGGACATTTAGCAGAGCCATCTGTGTCATCAACAAATGGACGTGACACGTTGTTGAGACCAAGCCGATCGGCATTCTAGACAAGAAATGAGAGGACGGGATTAAAAAGCGGCTATATGCGTGCCGTTTTCAGCAGCGTGTGGAGGTGAAGCGCAAGTCCCGAGCGCGTGATATCAAGCGCGGGTATTTGGTGGGCGTCGAGCGACCCGGAGAGAGAGATGGTGACATCGGATAACCAGAGAACGTCGAATTCCTTTGGCAAACGCGCCTTGACGCTGCGTACTGGGTCAGAAGGTGGCCCATGCACCAGATTGTGGGTGATCTTGAGACACAGGACGTGTTCTTGGGACGCAGCACGGATCGAGGAGGAGGAGGAAAAAGAGGGCATGACAGGGGAGAAATAGAAATGGAAATTATTATTTATTACTTAAACGAGGTGATTACAAAATAGCCAAGTGAAAATAAATGATGGATTACGGTTGGTTATCGCATCACAGCCTCGTCTGCCCACCATCAACGGTGCCCAAAGCTTGATCACGACAGGATCTACCTCTTGCTTTTGAACGGTCATGGTACGTTCATATCGCTCATCGACAAGCACCCTCACTCATTAATTCTTTGACAAGCTCGACGAGCTCGACCAGAAAATACAGGGTGTCCTCAAACGCATCGAGACAGAGCGCAAAGTCCTGGATGCATCGAGACACCTGCGTCAAGCAACCTCAAACCCTGACGTCCTGAGACGCAACGATGCAAAGATTCGTGAAGCCGAGCGCTCCTTGTCTTACTTTGAAGACACCCTGCGCGAGCTCCAGGCTCGCAAGAAGCTTCAGACGCAGTCTGGAGCTTCCCCACTGTCTCCTTCCTCCGCGAAGTCTGGTCGCGGTGCAGAAAGAGACCGTTCCCTTCCACAAATACCTCCTACCGACTCTGACCCTTCTGGCCGCACCGCCGGGTCCCCTGATACTTCCCAGACACTCCTTGAGAGTGAGGAGGGCATTCCGCAGGTCAAGCAGTACTCGAACCTTGACCTCATCAAAGCCGATACCCCTCACACTACCGCCAAGATATCCAGGATGCTCCATCAGCTTGAATTCAAGCTACAGGTCGAGTCACAGTACAAAAAGGGCATCGATAAGATGGCAAAGTTATACCAAGCAGAGGGAGACAAGAAATCTCGCGCGGATGCCGAAAGCAAGCGAGTTGAGAGCGAGAGGAAGATTCAACTCTTGCAATCTGCTCTCAAGCGATACAAGAATTTGCACATTCTAGACGATGTAGAAGAAGAGGACCAGCAATCAGGTGAGATCCCTACCTATCTCATCGATTACCAATTAACAGCTCAGGCACAGGGGGCGAGCGCAAGGAGAACATGCGTGCTAAGCCTCTGTCTGGCAAGCTTTTTGTCACCATCATGGGTGCCCGCGAACTTGATCATCCTCCTATCGCTTCTTCTGCCCGAATTCGTTCCTCCTCCAAGCAGGTTATTGAAACCTATGTCTCTCTCAAGATTGAAGGCACTCAACGTGCTCGCTCTCATCCATCCCGCACGGATCGTTGGAACGAAGATTTCGAGATCACTGTTGACAAAGCAAACGAAGTCGAGATTGCAGTGTACGACAAACATGTTTCTGAGCCGCACCCCGTGCCTGTTGGTCTTCTTTGGATCCGTATCAGTGATCTCGTTGAGGCGCTCAGACGACAAAAGGTTATGATGGACAGCGGTCAGGGCGGCTGGGTGACAGCCGGCGCAATGGATGGTGATCCATCCGTTGGAAAGCCTCCCGGACAACATGGTGCCTTCGGTGATACGAATGCACCGTTGAATCTGGTTCCCGGAGCAGTTCGTCAGTCTACCGGATCAGTGGCCTTCACGAGTCAGAATGAAGGGATTGATGCGTGGTTTGCTGTTGAACCTGCAGGCGCACTGGCTTTACACTTGAACTTTGGTTCGTACCTTGTGTCGTTGCATCGAACTTTGTTAACTGTGTCATAGTCAAGGAGAACGTGAGGAAGCGTCCTCTGGACGCGCCTGGTGGTCTCGGGCGTCAAGGTGCTCTTAGGATGCGCAAAGGCGAAGTTCACGAAATGAATGGCCACAAATTCGTTCAACGGCAATTTTATCAAATCATGCTCTGTGCCTTTTGTGGCGATTTCCTTCTCAACGCATTGGGATATCAATGTGAAGATTGTCGATACACGTGTCACAAGAAATGCTACGAGAAAGTTGTTACGAAATGTATTTCTAAATCAAATACTGGGGTATGTACAACCTTTGACCCACTCTCCCTTTCGAAATGTCAATCCTCCGCTGCAGGATGACGATGCGGAGAAGATCAACCATCGGATTCCTCACCGCTTCGAACCCATCACTAACTTGGGCGCGAATTGGTGTTGCCATTGTGGTTATATCCTTCCTCTTGGTCGCAAGAATGCCCGCCGGTGCACCGAGTGTGAGATCACATGTCATGCTAACTGTGCGCACCTTGTCCCCGATTTCTGCGGCATGTCCATGGAGACCGCCAACCAATTGCTCCGTGACTGGCGCGACATCAACCGAGCGCGTGGGGGCAAAACCACTAGTGCGAAACCCGTCACACAGATCCATACCCCTCAGACTCCGGCCCCGTCGCTTCCACCAGTCGATGTTCCTATCACTCAGAGTGTGGAGCGGATGACACTCACAGGAGCGGCGGATGTACAGCCTTCAGAACCTTATAGTCGTCGCGCTCTCGCTCAGGATGGCGATCTTAGGTATCATCAACAGCCTTCATCGAGTATTCCACCTCGGCCACCTCCTGGAGCAAGAATCCCTGTTCCTCCTTCTTACCCGAATGAACCATTACTCCCTCCAGCTCCGACAGGATATGAACAAGAGGAGTACGGCATCCCTCCTGTTCAGGTGAATTGTTATAATTAGCGTGTGATGCACGACGGAACTAATAGTTCGGCGGAAGCAGCCTACGTATCCTCAACAGACTTTACCTCAGGTTTCGCCGCCTCCAACCCAATACGTGTCGCAACGAGCTCAGCAGGCTGAGGCAGTTGCTGCACCCCAGACAATATCCCCCACTCAGCGTGCCCCTACCCGCAAGCGCAAGGTTGGACTTGATGATTTCAATTTCTTAGCTGTCCTCGGAAAGGGAAATTTCGGCAAAGTCATGCTCGCGGAGGAAAAGAGAACGAATGCATTATATGCGATCAAAGTTTTGAAGAAGGAGTTTATCATCGACAACGATGAAGTTGAAAGGTGTGTAACTACCTGTAGCCGAGGGTAGTCACTCATGGACATTTAGCACTCGTTCGGAGAAGCGCGTGTTCCTGGCCGCTGCTCGTGAACGCCATCCCTTTTTACTTGGTCTTCACTCCTGTTTCCAGACAGAGACCCGTGTCTACTTTGTGATGGAGTATGTTAGCGGGGGAGATCTCATGTTACACATCCAGCGCAAGCAATTCTCTCTCCGTCAAGCCAAATTTTATGCATCTGAAGTTCTTTTGGCCTTGGAATACTTCCACGCAAATGGGATCATCTACCGGTTTGCTATCTTTATGTTGCACGTGATTCCAATTGATCTCAACGTCCACAGGGATCTGAAGCTGGATAATATTTTGCTGACTCTCGATGGGCATGTAAAGGTTGCGGATTACGGGCTTTGCAAGGAAGATATGTGGCATGGTTCGACCACAAGCACCTTCTGTGGTACTCCAGAGTTCATGGCACCCGAGGTTTGCTTATCAAACAACTCACCATTGGACGAGTTGACATAATGTTGGTATAGATTCTTCTTGAACAACGTTATGGGCGGGCTGTTGACTGGTGGGCCTTTGGGGTGCTGACATATGAAATGTTACTTGGACAGTCTCCTTTCCGTGGTGATGACGAGGACGAAATATTCGACGCCATTTTAGAAGATGAGCCATTATACCCGATCACTATGCCGAGGGACGCCGTTTCAATCCTACAAAAGGTAGTTTCTGTGCAATATTGGCTTATGATGCTGGATATTGAGGACTTCGCAGTTATTGACAAGGGATCCCGCTCGTCGACTTGGCTCAAGTAAGGCAGATGCCGAAGAGATCAAGAGGCATCCATTCTTCAAAGACGTCAGTTTTGATGATGTGTTTAACAAGCGCATCCCTCCACCCTACTTCCCGACCATTGTGAGCTCTTATTCATTCTACCGATTTCTGATGCTTAGAGAATCTGTAGAACGGTAGCGCTGATACAAGTAACTTTGATGAAGAGTTCACACGTGAGCAACCGACCTTGACGCCGGTGCATGGTCAGTTGTCATCTCGCGATCAGCAAGAATTTGCTGGATTCTCCTGGGTAAGCTGTATACTGTTGATGGCACGACGCCGTATCTTATTACTGTCCATTCAGGTGGCCGCTTGGGCAGATGTATGACGAACTTTTTTTAAAGCAACATTTCATATTTTCTCTTGTTTTGCTACGATAATTATACACGCTCTGTTCTTTTCTTTTGCCTGCACTTGGATAGTCTTGCAAAAGCTGGGAAGATGATGACGATGTAGCTCACCCTGTCTATTGTATTCGTTGCGACAACAAACTTATTGAGGTCTTGAGCTGGACGAGACGATGTGGGCACCCGTTCCGGGTACTGTTCTGGGATCATCGGGCAGCTGGTTTTGGCTGCGCATTAGTTCGTGGAAGCTTTGCCAGAGGGAAGCAATTGTATCATATTCCCTCGTCATTCCAAGCACTTCTTCCAGCTTGCGATTCAACACGTTGCTCGAGGACAGTAATTCCTCGAATCCCTGGGCGATGTGTGAGGTCTGGTGTTCTTTCCACTGATGAAAATGCGCCTTACTGCGGTGATCTCTGCACAGAGGCGATCGCGTTCTCGCTCAAAGAAAGTGGGTTCTGACATCTTTGCACTTGGTGTCGCGTGGACTCCGCAGTCATCCTCTTTCGGCGTCTTTCGCTTACTCCTCGCTACTACCACCATGCCTCCAAAGCCCATCAAAGACATTGATTTTCCAGACCTCGGCGACAAGATCCTCGAGGTCCTGTATGCCCTGTGGGAATTCATCTACGACGTCTGCCTCGTCGTCTGGTCCTACATCGCCGGCGCATTCTTAGCCGTGTGGACCTGGCCCCCATTCGAAACCTTCCGCGTCGAGTTTACCGCAGCCCTGGTCGCCCTGTGGGATTACGGTGCGCCTTCTTCACAGCCTCGAGATTCGGTGACCCGAGTGACGTTGCAGTCGTCGTCCATCCCGTCACCGCCACGGCGATATGCGTCCTCGCGTTCATCGCCATCTCCTCCGTGTTGAACGTGCTCAGAGTGTGCCTCTTGCATGGTGCAGGGGCCAGACAGCGGGTCGCGCTGCGTGGTATGGCTTTCGATCTTTTGATATGTCCTTGCGTGGCTGACGGAGCACGTAGGCTCCCGTGGCCGGTATTATCACTCGACGGGCTACGGTGGGAACGCGCGCAGGGACTCGGCGTTTTCACGCCCACAGTCGCGGGGGACAAAGAGTGGAAACAGATACGTCGGCGCTGGGTCTTCGAATTGGGCTTGATGATCGATCTCGTTGGAATCTGCGGGATACAGCT
>JBBPNZ010000090.1:0-40882 GCA_038091195.1 Phylloporus rhodoxanthus | reverse complement strand
CGAGGACGAGAGGACGAAGGATCGGTCAAGGGGTTTCCTTGAGCGAGACGAGGACGAGAGGACGAAGGATCGGTCAAGGGGTTTCCTTGAGCGAGACGAGGACGAGAGGACGAAGGATCGGTCAAGGGGTTTCCTTGAGCGAGACGAGGACGAGAGGACGAAGGATCGGTCAAGGAAACCCCTTGAGCAAGACGAGGACTAAGGTTTCGACAAGAAGTTGCAAGGATGGGACTTGACAATACGCTAGTATTGTGCAGATCAAGACTATTGTACATGAGGATCAAACAAGGTATTTATATGTATCCTACCCTGTGCACGGACCAAGGAATCGAGAAAGGGAATTGGAACAAGAAAGGAAAGGAACTGTACAGAATGTCATGGAACACGGACAAGGTTAGCCGTCGTGAGAGAGAATGGCATTAGGAGGTTCAAAAGAGGAAGGAGACATACACAGTAGGCGAATCAAGGTGAAAGAGATGGGTCCGGTGATCAGAAGAAAAGTGGAATGAGAATACCAGTGGTCACCTCGCCAGTTGTTGAAGCGCGAAGAGAAGAGAAAAAGGATGAGACAATGAAAAAGGAGATAAATTGTAACACATTCTTTGTACCTTTGACTCTTTTGTATTAGACTCGCTTCTTAGATTCAACCGCAGCTGTGTTCAACTGCGGATACAGCTCCGGCTTACTTTCTCCCTGTCTCTGCCTCTGTCCTTATACAAGTATATCCTATGTAACTCCGCCTCCATATATAAACCCTCTGTATTAGATACTCATACTCTAGTTCAAACATCAACTTAGACACCACTCCTCTACTCATGTCCATCTCCAATCTCTGACCCTCCATCCAAATTCAGGGACACGACGTTGACAAGGGCACACCACATATGGTGAAGCCACAGTCCCTTCCGACCAAAACTCCAGAGTTCCAGAGTTCCCTCAGGAGTTGACCTGGTCTTGTCAGGTTTTCCAATTCTGGATTTGGCTGGCTGGCACAACACGCTGTCAGAGTTTAAATTTGATTGCAGTCATTGAGTGAATGATAACTGCTGCATTTCTTCACTCATCTAGTATATAGTAAATTATAGACTGGCCTGAAATTTACTGGTCAATTAGCAGCTCCCTCTCTAGACCCCTAATTAATATGTATAAATGACAGTCCATAAACCATTGCATACTGAAGTTCAGTGGGGAAGCTATTTGGTTCTGTTTGTCTGTAGAAAATACCTAAGAATACATCTAACAGTTGAGTCACACATCACACTTCAATGGCACTGCAGCTACATATGGTGCTCAGAGAGTGCATCGGAGTTACATGGTGGCATGAAAGATGCCAAGAAACAACATTGGTACTGCAAGTTCCAACAACACTCACTAGAACTGATGATGGGCAGTATAGATCAAACAGAATGAACAGTGTGACACATGCTACAAACCATAGCATAGGGTTTTACACTTTTTTTCTATTACTGATCATATCCACACAATTAAATAGCCTCAGAAGTGTGCTCATGACTGAACTTTTATATGCAACAGTGTAGCCATGTACCTTTAATTGACTTTAATTAGCTGTAAATTAGATGTAAATTTGCAAAATGATGAAGCCGTGCGTTACAATTTTAAACTCAGACGAATATTGCCGAAAACACATCTCAAAGCAGCAAGATCTGTTTTGAATGCTTGCTGCTCAAAACGGTGCCCAAAACGGCCTCAAAACGGCCTCAAAACGCCTCCGTTTTCTACTTTGAAGTACCCTATTGCACTCCACCTTCTACCCACAATGCAATCTGCAGGTGAGAACAGCCAGATAGCAAATGTAAGTGTGCATCAACTTCAATCACAGCTAGATGGTCCACAGATACCAAAAAATAGCTTGCCGCATGCAGCAGGCTAGGGAGTCACGCAAGCCAACAGTTCAACATTTGGGACCAATGACTTGCCAATCGTGTATCACCTCTCCCATGGCCTCGTACACAGACCTGGCCATCCGACTCGTTCGAGTCTATTCCCACTCGAGACTGTTTGCGCAAGACTTTTCATTGCGACACCAAAAGACACCGACAACTACATGCGGTGACCCAACCGTTTATGAATGAAAAAAAGGTGAAAAATGAAGCAAACAACACATGAAATGGACGTCACGATCATGAACCTGGCATGAACTGCGAGAGTGAGGAAAAATCGATAGACAACAAAAGAGATAAACAATGTCGTTCTGTCATGCAGTTTTTATTTTTATTTTTGCGTATTGTTTCTTTGAGCGTGACAGTCTTCGTTCAACGAAAGCGGATACAGGAAGAAAGCAGTTTAAACTTGTTTGCGACCGAGAATGTCTTGTATATCGGTGATGGTCCTCGCCGAATCTATCAACTGAGGTCCACCAGGGAGAATAGCCAGACGTTGCTTGGTGCTGTTGAGCATGGCCTTGACGTTGGGGACGACCCGCGCAATGTAAGGAGAAATCAGCGGTTCCTGCAACATGTTAGACGCATATATCGAGGAGAATACGCGAGACTTGCATTGACGTTGAGCACAGTTGCCGTCCTCTGAAGCCACCACAGCGCAGACTTGAACGCTTCATCCACGGGCGGCGTCTCTCCCACAATACCAGCGAGCTAGAGACACGTCAGATCATGCAACACATGGAGTGCTAAGACGTACGCGGTGCAATAATGTGAGAATAACAGCCTGGGAGAGTGGCCCAGGTGCGTTAAGAGGCATGACGACCTCGGGGCTCGAGCGCGCCAAAAGTTCCCGGAGTTGCTTGGGGTCCTGCGTGCCCAGCACCGCCAGGTAGGTGTCGTCCCACTCCTCGGTCTTCACTGGGGGAGAACGCTGAGCAGACGCGAGGGGCGGTGGCGGTGGCGGAGCAATAGGGTGCGACGCTTGAGGAGCAGCAATATTTGGAGAGCTGTACCACGAGCTATAGTTTGGCGGTGCCTGAGTCTGCTGTGTGTAGCCGCTGAGAGGCTGTGTGGTGTAAGCTGTCTGCGTGGACGTCGGGAGATTAGCTTGACGGTGGATGGACTGAGAAGGAATAGACGAAATGTTGGACACTGGGGAAGTGCCACTGGGCAGTCGGTGGTGGGGATTCGTTGCATTCATGGTGAGGAATTTAACCTGGTCAGAAAGAACTCTGACAGAGTGCTCGAGATCCCTGATCAGTGACTGCGACATGTGTGAGGAGGCATGTCAGATATCAGTATATAGATGACGAACCTCTTGGCTCCGTGCCGCCTCTGTTTGCCATGTCATCGAATCCTTTTTCACGTTCAAAATTTCAGTCCTCATCTCGCGTAGGATATCTTGGTGCATGGCCGAAGTCTGCTGAGAGTAGGCAGGCACGAACGTCTTTGTAACCGTGTCCTTGACATATCTTTCAATGAGAGGATTCAGGTTCGTCGAGAGAATGCTCGCAAAGTGATTCGAAATATCAGCTCTTAGCAGCAGCTTCTCAATCTCGAGCGGGAGATTCTGGTAATCACGTGAGATCAGCCGGCGCACAACACAAAACGGCTTACGGTTTGTATGTACTCTGTCAGACCCCGCCCAACATGTTCATTGAGCGCAGACCGAACCTCGCTCCGCGTGATATGCTCCAAGGCAGGAAGGACCGAGGACTGAACCTCGGCCTTGACGGCCATCTCCACCACGCGCGTCGTGTTCCTCGTAAGCTCGGTCGAGATCAACTTGAGTATCTTTTCCTGTCGATTAATGTCATCTGCTTGTTCGTGCGCCCGGGCCTCGTCGAACCGTTGCTCTGATGCACATCAAAATCTGCTTGTCGACATGCCCAAAATGCCACTTACGCTGCTTGTCCATTTCCTTTGTGATCATCCGCCCAATGCGCGTGGACAAATTCTCTTCGCTCTTCTTGATTTCTTTGGCGACAATCTGAGCGACGCTCGAGTCACTAGGTGATCCCAAGTCCGCCTTTGCACCCCTGTCCTTGTCTCTCTCTTCTCTGTCTCTGAAGGCAACGTTCTTGCCTTTGGCGCTCTTTCCCTTGACATCTGCCCCACGTGCCTCGTCACGAGTCAACTCCGATTCAATTTCTTCAGAAGGCGGTGTCCGCAGTCTGCCGGGAGGGACGACGGAAGCGACCTGTGGAGGGACGGGTGCAGATAAAACGTTGGGTGCCTGGGTTATCTGGCGAGTTGGTTTCGACTCGAGCGGCGCAGAGATGGGAACCTGAGGTTGCGTGTACGAAGGGAATTTGGAAACGGCGCTCATGAGTGCCCCGTCATACCATTCCTTGCGCACAAGAATCTGATCGACACCAGTCGAGTGGACAGAAAAGGCGACGAGAGCAAGTTCACCGGGGGCAACTTTGGCTGCAACACAGGCGGCATGGGCCTCGTCGCCGGTAGGATCAGCATCGGCGGAGAGGAGGACAAAGTGAATAGTAGGCTTCGGTCCAGTGAACTCGACGACCTGTTCAAAGAAGCCACCCCTCACAAGTTCCCCAGATGGCGAAGCAGAGACATCGAATCCAATCTTCAATGCAATCAGACTGTCCCTGCGATTATTGGCAACCCACAGGGTCTGGATTCTTGAGTCGTAGTTGACGTGCCCAAACATGTCTGGGTCATCCTTGGTACCATTGACGAATCTAAAGGTGGAAAGAACGTTCTTTGTAATGACGGAGAGCAACTGGAAGACGGTGCCGTTCCTGCGGCCGATAACGATGCCATCGTCGATAAAGGTGAGGGAGGATGGGAGATCGTCCCCACGGACGCGATGTGTCCAGAATGGGCTCTTGTCGTGAACGTTCCACAGGGTCAGAGTCGAATCCTCGGAAATAGTTGCCAGCGCAAAGTGCGGAACGTCAAAGTCAAACGCAACCAGGCGCTGTGAGAGCGCGTCAATAGAGAGATCAAACGGTTGAATGTATGCTTACAGAAGGAATAGAAAAGACTTGAGAGATGTGGTTGAGCTCAACTTGTGGCTGAGGTTCACCCCTGAATGCACGCGCAGCGTCCGCCAAATCCAATAGATACATTTTTGTTTCGGAAGCAACGGCGAGGGTGTCGGCCTGTTTGGGATGCCATTTGACAGAGTGCAAGGGATCAGCATCCGCGCTGGGAACGATGCATAACAAGAGATGTCCACTGAATACGCCATGTCAGTCGAATAAACCCAAAGCAACCACCGACACGTACGGAACATCGTCAGTGATGAGTTCGGGTAACTCCCAGACGACGAAGCCACCATCTGAAGTCACGCCTGCAAGCCTGTTGCCGTAGACGGCCATGTCGATAACTTGAGTGGCAGGACCAAAGACGGTGGGCAATTGAAGGAGTGTGCGATCACCGCTGGAACGGGAAATGACGCGAACACGACCCCTAGTCATGGCGTAAGCAATCCAGTGGGTTGCTCCGATGGTAGTGCCTGGCAAGAAGATGGGGTCTTGCTTGACAAGGGCAATGGCGGTCGACTTGACGGCATCTCTGGGAGCCTGAATTTCGTCGAGGGGCTGAGACACGTCAAAGACAATCGTTTGTTGTTGCGCACTGGGAGGCGTGAGTGTGAAAACTAGCAGGGTAAGAAGATCATTACCTGGGGCTGGATTGAGATTTCTTGTTGGGGACCTTGGCGCGACCGTCATTCTTCCAGCTGGAGCGTGGACCCGGAGAACCGTCCTTGTCTCTTCTGACTGGAGGGATAGGCTGACCGACAGGGGACTCGGCGGGCCTTGCATGGGGACGCTGAGGCTGCTGCTGAAGTGGAAGCTTGGGCGGGGAAGCACGGGGTGAAGAGACGCGAGGCTTTGGTGGCAAGGGCGGAGGGGGCATAGGACGAGACTGTTGCTGTGACTGTTGTGGTGTGGGCTGGTTCGAATCGAGATGTGAATAGTCATCGGCCGGATTGTACGGGTCGTAGGAAGGGGACGGTGGCTGAGGGGGATAGGGAGGCTGACCGCGGGTCAATTGGTCGATGAGGTTTTCGACGGACTTGCGCTTTGGATCGGCTAGTGCAGCGAGAGGCGCCGAAGACCAGGTGTCTTCGCCAGAGGAGGTGCTAGCGGGAACAGTGGGGACGGGCTTCTTCTTGACGTTGGAGTTGGACGCGAGGGCATCAAAGGGGGAGACGAACTCGAACATGGACTTGCGCGGCGAGGGGGGCTGGGGCGGGGGAGCTTGTGGTGGCGGGGGCAGCTCCAGAGGGGGTTCCTGGGGGACATAGGACTCTGGGGCAGGATGGTACTCCGGGGGCGGCTGCTGTAGCGGGGCGGGGGGAGCGGGGGGGAGCGGGGAGTCGGGGTAGGGTGGACGAGGAGCGGAGCTGTCGAACGAGTCAGTAAAGAAGGCAGCGAGATAGTCCCAGGAGGCCATGCAGGGAGGGGAGAGAGAGAGGGTAGAAAAGGGCGAAGGAGGGCCTCGTGGGTGAGGCGAGGCAAGACACGCACCCCATGAGCTGCTCGAGGAGAATTTTGCCCTGCGTTTCGCTGTTGTTTGAGGGGGACTGGCCCGAGCGCTGGGACGAGGTGGGTGGTGTTGGGATCTGGTGCACGAGGGACGTGACTGCGGGTACGGAGGTGGCAGCAGGGTAGAGAAGGGAGAGGAGTGCGCTCTGCCTCTCTGCGGCGGAGGATGAGGGGATGGCGGACTGGGATGATGGATCAGAGGGGATAGCGGGTGTAGCTGGGGCCGAGTTGTTTCCCTGAGGGTTAGTTGGGATCTGAATAGACTGGAATAGAGCGTCGATGTGCGACGGTGAGGTCGACTGAGCTGGTAATGGGTCCATCGTCGCTGTCGATGAGGACGACGTTGCGGTTTTTTGGGTTTTCAACATCTGCCTCGTTGACCACACGAGTTCGCACCGCCACATCTCAACTCAGCCAGCGACGATGCCCTCCAAAGGATGGCTCAACCTCGAGTCCGCGTCCAGCCTCGTCCCAGAAAACCAGTTCTTCGAAGGAGACTCGGCGTTCAGCTTTCTCGGCCTCACTCGCACTCAGAGACTATATGGATTCGTCGTTTGGTGTGTCTTCTGAACCCTCGCCAGCCAAACACTCACCTCCGTAGCCTTATCGTCGGCTTCGTCCTCAGCATACTCGGCAGCGTCCTCCTCTTCGTAGGCCAGCTCGGCAGCTTTGCAGGTGCGCATACCAACCCCTTGCCGGCTCATACTCATCCCTGCTAGTCCTCTACGCTATCGGCATCCTTGTCTCCCTCGCCGGCACCGGCTTTCTCATCGGGGTAAGCCCCACTTATCTCCCATCGACCCCATCTCAACATCTCTCCACAGTTCAAGACACAGATTAAACTGGTAATGCCGTATCTCGCTCCACCACCCTCGTCTAACCCCGCCAAAGATGTTCAAGCCCGTCCGCCTTCTCGCTACCATCTTGTTCCTCGCATCCATCGCCCTCGTCTTTGTCGGTGCCTTTGTCATTAAAAAT
This sequence comes from Phylloporus rhodoxanthus, assembly GCA_038091195.1. Classification (NCBI taxonomy): domain Eukaryota; kingdom Fungi; phylum Basidiomycota; class Agaricomycetes; order Boletales; family Boletaceae; genus Phylloporus; species Phylloporus rhodoxanthus. The sequence goes on along the minus strand of JBBPNZ010000090.1, from coordinate 33,480 downwards.
GATGTCTGTTCCTCTCCACTTGCCCTCTCCTTTTCACTCACCCCCCTTTTCAGGTCCTCTGCATCAGTATGTCCCATCAGCACAGCCTCACCCCCACTGACCCTTTCCGCAGTATTCGTCATCGTCGAGTACCTCGCATACATCTGGTACTCTCTCTCCTACATCCCTTATGCGCGCTCCGCCGTCCTGAAGCTAATCGGGATGGGCTAATCCCTATTTATTGTCAACAGTTACTGATGATAGTTGATGTCTTATCAATACGATGTATCTCACACACTCTCATCCCCTGAACGAGTTCTTCATTTCACGAAGCCTGTCCATAATGGCAGATTCACCCGTCGCACCCGCGACCTTCCTGCAAACGGAATGAACTCCTCGCCTGCCCAAGTTGAGACATCTACTCACTTGACTGCCTCGCTGTCCAGCCGCATGAACACGTTCCATTCCTTTTCATCTCCAATAGTGGTCAACCCAGCCGTGATCTGGTTCTCTTCCACGAGCTTGCCAAGCCTGGCTATTCCTGGATTAGTGGGATCAATCGATTTCCCAAACGCGACATTTCCCCCAGTGTATTCGTGTCCATTGTAAACCACCGTCTTGTCGGGCAAGGTGCCCAGGTACGACAGTGCAGCATGCATCTGTTTACCATCCCCTTCAAAGAACCGGCCGCATCCCCCTTGAGTGTGCATAAGATCATGGACTCGGCATAATCGTCTCGATTACCTTGGAAAAGGGTATCGCCCGTAAAGACGCCGCCGGCCTGGGACTGATTGGATGAGTCAGTGATATAGTAGCAGATAGAGTCCTGTGTATGGCACGGCGTTGCCAGACATCTTCGAGAATCAGCACTCGGACGACCACGCCAGAAACCACACACCTGACGTGCAAATTGTCTCCGATCTTGAACTCGTCCTTGTCCTTGACGGGCTTGGTCAGAGCAAGCACCTGTGTGCTCCCGCCATAGATGGGTGCACCGGGGTACTTTGCAGCCTAAATCCAGTGTGACATCATGGAACAATAAGATGGAATACGCAGCACTGACAAAAATCTGGTCGCCGGTACGGTTGGTAAGATGATGACAAGCGCTAGGGGAACAGAACAGACCTCATTCCCGCCACTATGATCGTTGTGATGGTGTGTAGTGATTGCGGCCAAGATTGAGACTCCTAGGCTATCCGCGACCGCCTGCACTTTGGGAACGTCGTACGGGTCCACGGCGGCGGCCTTGCTCGATTGCTCGTCGATGACGAGATAGGCATAATTGTCTTGTCTGACGGGTACAGGAACGATGCGCATCTTTGGACGTGGAAGGGGCATGAACGAGGCGATGCAAGTACTGATGCGAGTGATATTTACCATCAAAACGGTCACTCGCAGGCCAGATTATTGGCCCGGCCCCACGTCTTTCTGCCCTCCATGTCGAGTCGTAATGTGAGTCATCGTACAAGTGTCAGTTGCGCCGCTGACCTTTTTGTCAGAAACTGAAACGCCAACCTCCCCAAAATACCTCCTCCACTTCTTCGCTTCGCACGTCATCCACCGCGCGCGTCTCTGCCTCAACCGCGACGCCAACTACCACTACCATTACACAACCATCATCCTCGTCCACCACTAAGGCTACGTCCTCGTCCAAGTCGTCCGATGCAGGCATCATTGCAGGAGCCGTCGTCGGAGGCGTCATATTTCTGCTCTCGCTCCTCCTGGCCATTCTTCTCTACCTACGGAGACGCAAGCGCCGCCGCACAGCACCCTCGTCCGAGTTTATCAACTCCATCAAGGACGGCGCCGCTCCCGTCCTCCGCCTCGAATCTGGAGCCGAATATATCCCCGCTATCCCGGAAAAAGGTGGCCCCATCCACTACCCACCCACAGTCCCCCACCCGTTCTCGAAAAACTCGTACTATTTCAGTCCACCAATTCAAAACATGAGGTTTCCGGACGAGATGAAGGACATCCCATCTCAGAGACCCAGCATGGAGCGGCCTCTTCAGCCCCAGCGTTTTTCCTCGCAACACGGCCACGACACGTTGGTCAGTAGCGCCGGGAGCAAAAGGGAGTTGTGGGGCAGCGACACGGAGATTGATCATGTCGAGTTGTCGCCCGTGCGCCAGTCCTCGCCCTCTGTGCTGCAGTTCGCACCACATTCGCTGGATGGACCACCGTCGCAAACGGCGCGTCTGTCACATTCATCAACGTTACAACCTTTGCGTCGTCAACCGGACTAGGGGTGAGGAATCGTAGTATGAAATCTGTACTTTTGTACTTGTCCTAGTATGCAACGGCAACTAAGTTATACCCTGCACGATGACGTAATCATATGGTAGTCGAGGCTGTTGTTCGCGTTAGATGGTAAGAAAAGCATGTTGGACCACTGCTCTATCTCGCACAAAGGTATGTCTTTTTACCATCTTGTCCACGACTCATCCAACCCTCGTTCTAGGCGGTGTCGTGCTCTGGTCGCGCTCGTTCACCCCAGAGGCCTCTCATATCACATCCTCCGCTGCATCCCCCGTCAACGCTCTCATCCGCGAAGCACTCATCGAGGGCCGCACCGCCGAAGAAAAATACGAAAAGGATGGCTACGCAGTCAAATGGACCTTTGTCAACGAACTCGAGCTCATCTTTGTCGTACGCGTGTGTCTCATTTATACCGCACCCCTTGACCCCTCCCCAGGTGGCGTACCAGCGCATTCTGCAGCTCACCTACGTCGAGGACCTCCTCACGGCCATGAAGGCGCTCTTTATCAAGCTGTTCGAGCCCTTTCTTGCTACGTTTGTCGCCTCCCTGCATGCCATCAACACCGGTAAGCAGCCCTCCACCGGCCAGTCCCCCTGGAATTTCGCCAAGGCATTTGAAGGCTGGGACAACGTGTTTGACAAGCTGCTCAAAGGTTTCGAGGACAGAGCCACGCAGGTAAACAGAGGCCGATGTCGCACTCGACGCCTACTCACCTCTGGCAGGAACGCAAGTCCCGGTTCAGACCCGTCGCGCACGCAGCACCGAGCGCGCCGAGCCCCCCGTCGGACGATCTCAGTACACGTGCGTCCCCGCTCTAGCCCTCTCCCCCCCATCCAACCGTCCCACAGTGCCCTCCGAGTCCCCAGAGGCCCCGCTCGACGAGCAGCAGATCGCGCGCAACGTCCAGGCGCTCAAGGAGCGGCTTCGCGGGCGCGGCGGCAGGCGCGGCAGGATCGCGCGCGTCGAGTCGGGCAGCGGACGCGACAGCGCTGCCTCAGAGTGAGCCCTCTCTGTCCTTGCAATCACCTTTCTCACCGCACTCTAGCAACGACGCTGGCCGGCGCAAGGCCAAGGCCAAGGCGGGGCGCAAGTGGGGTGATGAGGCGCCGAGTGAGTTGGACATGGCCTCGCTCGACTTTAGCGACAAGGCGGATGCGGGGGCGAAAGCGCTCGATGTGCAGAGTCTTGTCGACCGGGCCTCGTTGGGGACGAGGACCAAGGATGGAATGTATGAAGTCAAGGACTGGGATTTTGGTGCCAATGAGGAAGCCAACGACGTGATTTCGCGCGCACTTCGTACGGATGCGGCGAAACAGCCAGCGAGCTCTCTGGGTGCTTTAGGTTCCCTCTTTGCACGCTTGACGGGCTCAAAGGTGTTGACCGAAGAGGATTTGAAGCCTGTATTGGAGGGTATGAAACAACATCTCATGAAGAAGAATGTTGCAAAGGCAATCGCGGACAAGGTATGCGAAGGCGTCGGCGAGAGCCTCGTCGGCCAAAAAGTTGGCGGTTTCACAAGTTGGTGTATTTTGGATGTTGGGTCATCGCTGTATTGAATGCGTGTCTAGCGACAAACAATGCCGTCCGCACGGCCTTGTCAAGTTCGTTGACGAGAATCCTCACACCCAAGACCTCTACCGATCTGCTGTTGTCCATACGGACAAAGCTCACGTCCCCTTTCACGTCGTCTCAGCAATGCATCCCGTATAGCATCGTTTTCGTAGGTGTTAATGGCGTCGGAAAGAGCACCAACCTGTCCAAGGTGTGCTTCTGGCTCATCCAAAATGGCCTTCGCGTCTTGATCGCTGCTTGTGACACTTTTCGGTGCGTATATGCGTCGTTCTTTCGCCGCCCTTTAACAAGGCCATTTGCAGGAGTGGTGCTGTCGAGCAACTCCGCGTTCATGTGCGCAACTTGAGTATGTTGGGCGTCGACGGCGCTACCAACAGCAAGGGTCGCGTAGAGCTATACGAAAAGGGGTATGGCAAGGACGCTGCAGGGATTGCCAAGGAAGCGATCGCACACGGTCAGTTTCTGCCGCCGGCGCCTCACGCGAGCTGACCTGGCGCAGCTAAAGACAGTGGTTTTGATGTCGTGCTCATCGACACGGCAGGTCGTATGCAGGATAACGAGGTATGCCTCCTTTCCTTTCGAGCGCTCTAACTCTGACATGCACACAGCCGCTGATGAGGGCTTTGGCCAAGGTAGCTCTTCGCTTCTCTCCTGTGTGCGTCCTGACACGTTATTAGCTCGTCGCAGTCAACACGCCCGACAAGATCATCTTTGTCGGCGAAGCCCTGGTGGGCAACGAAGCTGTCGACCAGCTGACCAAATTCGACCGCGCGCTGCGTGATTTCTCAGCCTCGACGGGCCCGAGCCGGGGTATTGACGGCATGCTGATTACCAAGTGGGACACGGTGGACGACAAGGTGCGCTGGTGTACCGTATGGGGGACGCCACTGATTGTGTGCATAGGTTGGGGCTGCGCTCTCCATGACGCACGTCACGGGGCAGCCGATCATTTTCGTGGGCTGTGGTCAGGTGCGTGCGTGTACAGGTCCTTGAATGTAGGCTGATTTTCGATAGACGTATACGGATTTGAGGCAGCTCAAGGTGTCGAATGTGGTGCAGGCTATTTTGAGTGATTAGGACCGCGTGGCGTGATGGATTATCACGACGGTTGGATACGGGCACGTTGTATACGAAACGCGAGCGAGCCGTGATAGAAGGGTCAAGGTCGGCGGCGATGATCTTGTTTTGAACCTGGCATGATTTAATGGCGCTCGTGGTCCAGATTGGACGGTGTGGACACGACTCATCTTGATGGCCATGGCGCTGCGAGCCTGTCGATTGCTCCGACGCGTCCAATCCTGGGTGATACTATAGCCACGGCTTGACAAAACATCAACAACCCAGCCACTAATTTGATAGTGATGCAGGTCGATAAATGAAGGTGAACGTCACTTGGAGCGTTGCCTAGCGCCACAGGCAGGATTGGACATGTTGATAATTCCGAGATCAACCAGAGCCCCGGCGGAAATAGCATCGGAGATGAAACGTTGAACGCCCATATGTTTCGATGCGTCCACAGTCTGACATGGTCTCTGGTAGTATATCGGATAGTACACCCGCCTGTCATACGAATGGCCGCGGGAGAGCGGGGTTCGACTCCCCGCCAGAGAGACCTTTTTTTTTTCATCACTATGGCCTAGGCATGCATGTAAATGTTACATGGAACTGGCGTGATTTTCCTCCAGCCACTTGCGCAAATCCTTCTTGTTCATCATGCTCACCACCCTCCGACGTTCCTCCTGCGTGCGATCCCGATAGAGCCGCATAATCAGTCCACACACGCTCCACACGTCGTCCCAGGGGGCGTCAAACAAGTCCCACCAACAGTTGGGCAGCGTCGACGGAAGCGCAATGCCCAACTGGCGCACGGCCAAGAAAATCGCCGCACCCACGATAGTGGGCACAGCATACAACGCAAACGCCGGCGTTTGCAATCTGCACGCGTCAACGAGGAGCCAAACGCCAATCACACCACGCACGCATCGTTGAGGTACCCCCACGCCGTCGCGCTCGCGTCCTTGTTCATGAGGCCGAGCACGCGGAGGTAATTGATGAGCGTGCCGTACGGCAGCACGACGTGCACGTTGAACCCGAGGCGCTTGAGGATCTGCATCTCCGCGACGACGACGGCGTCCTTGAGGTCGTAGAACGTGTTCCCAAAGTAGGACATGGGGGCGTACGTGAACGGGTCGTTGCGCACGGCGAGCGCGTGCGCGGTGCGCTGGACGAGCAGGTCGTACACGTTGACGAGGTCGCGGATGCGGAGGGGGCATTCTTCGAGTTTGGAGGCGAGGTAGAGCGCGCCCATGCCCACGTCCTGTCGGGTGTCTGAGCAGCTGCGTGGCGAGAGGAGAGGAGCTGACCCCTATGCTGAACTGCTTCATCGAGGAGGTGTACCAGAAACGCTGGTATATGATCTGCGCGGTGGCGACGGCCACCTGCTTCCTGAGAGCGCGTTATGGGGTGTGTGGGTGGCACGGGTCTGGACACGCACTGTTTGAGAAGGACGCCGGCTTCGTGTATGAGTTTGCAGCCAAATGCTCTGAGGTCTTCCTCGAGCTCTGGTGGGATGCCATCTTCGCGAGACGGCGTACGTTCGATTTGGGCGAGCGTCGCGAGCGGGACGAGGTCCGGCGCTGCCATGCAAGCGCAAGAGTGGAGATGCGGTCGCAAAGCAAGCCAAACAAAAGAAGTTTGTGGCAAGTCCAGTCATGTCGAATCTCCCTGCCAGACCCGAATTCTCGAGGTCGGCGAATGCGTTGCACGAGTCAGGCGACGAGCGGCCCCCTCATTCACGGGACGACAGGGACAGGGACAGGGACGTGCGCGATCGCGACCGCGGGCACCGCTCGCGTTATCCAGCGAGGTCACCCCCTCCACGTTCCATGAATACGTATCGTGATACACACCATACACGAGAATACCGAGGCTATGATGATGCCCGTGCTAGAGATGACTGCAGAAAAGACTGGGACCGCGAGAGAGATAGAGATAGAGATAGAGATGTGGACAGGGATCGGGGACACTACAGACGACAGAGGGTAGACGACACCTGGACACCCGAGAAAGACTACAGTCCAAACCGTCACCCAAATCGAAGAGGATATCCAAGGGAACACGACCGGCGCGGTCGGGATGACTACAGAAGAGAAAGAGACCGGGACCGCGGGAGGAGTTGGGACCGCGATGATCAACGCCCCAGGGATCGCGAGCACGATAGACGGCCCCCCTCCCCCAACTATCGTCCTGCACCATCATCGCCGCGCCGTGGTGAGCCCACTCTTATTCACGTGGATGACACCTTGATGATGTCATGCCAGACCATCACCGCGAACTCCATTCTCCACCTCGCCGAGCCCTGCCATCATACCCATCTCGAGGAAGGCGGTCAGCTTCCCCAAGGAGCGTGGGTAGTCGCAGGTCATCTCCCCAGCCTCGTGCGCGGCCCGAGTCATATACCCGCGATATGCCTCGACCACGAAAAAGCCCCTCGCCTCGTAGGGAAAGTCCTGGCCCCAATCGATACTCACGACGTGTGTCGAGTCCCACTCGAAGACGCACATCCCCGGAGACAACCAGCCGACAGCTCCACTCGGACGATCTCCGCACAGAGCCGAGTGAACCTAAACCTGCCCAAGGGGTAGACCAAATCGTTGAGGGTACTGCTGTTGTGGATGACCAAATGGACATCAAGGGGACTAGTGTGTCGCTTACTAAAGGCAAGGATCGCTCTGACAACCAAGATGGGGAACTGCATGTAAAAGCAGAGTCACCTGTACCAGCAGGTTCCCTGATCGAGTGCCAGGAGCAATTAATACCAACTATTGAAACTGCTGCAATGCCGTCAAGCGAGGTGACTGTGACACAACCGTACTTGCCGACTATTGCCAGGTATGAGACGAAACCCAGGTTTAGCGTCGGATATGAGAGTGAGGTGAGTGCACTTATCAGCTTTGCGTTGATTGATAACGCATGGTATCACTGTTTATAGTATGACCGGTTGGAAACCCACCGGGCGCACGCGGCTGCGGAATGCCGACGGTACCTCAAAGCAAGCCGTCGAGCCTTGCACGAGCTTGAGATGACCACGCTTGACTTGCGTGCAGCGACAAATCGCCGAGAACTCGCGGAAGCACACCGTAAAAAGGCACACCATGGACAGCTTGGGATTGATGCCGAGAGCGTGTAGAGAACAAATGATCATGATCGTAATATGGAGTACATTAGAGCGAACACGAGATATGATTGCACACAGCGCCGAGATGTATCGGGAGGTAGTGCGCAGAAGAAACCACAGTTCTGAAACGGGGGGCTGGTGAGTCTGAGATGGACACGAAACGCCATAGGGACGTGCCTGCATTGCTTCGAACAGCTGCATAGCTGACAAGTTGAGCTGCGCCGCAAAGGGGTGAGAGGGGGTCTTATGAACAGAAATAAGTGCTTACTATTACACACTGCGGAGATCCTACTGGATCGCTGGCGTGGCGGGCGCATCGACTCGGCTATCAAAAGAGTATTGTGCCCGTGTATGTTGCTGTACGCAGGATAAGCCAGACGGCGATAGAGAGGAAAAAGACTGACTGAGATACAGGTGCAGAGGATTTCTTTTCGGCCGGGTGCGTGGTACGGCATCGATGGGAAAAAGACAAAGGAGGAATGAAAATGGGACCCTATGACGTATGGGGGTGTGGCAAAAGGGCGCACAAAAAGAAGCAGTCAAATGTGTGGGTGATGTTCGGTATGATACAAGTAATGTAAAGTGTGATGCAAGTACATATGCGGCGTGTTATGCGGTACCATCAGATCGCTGTGAAGGAAAAATGCGACAAGAACGCTGAAACACGACAGACGTGAGAGAATAATGCGGGGGGAACGGAAAGGAGGGACCTTGCGAGGCACAAAGCAGATAGGAGCGCATACATGCTGGCTATGAGCGGGAGCGAGGGTTGCCAGGACGATTTGAAATGTGTGCAGTGTGATCCCTGGTGCGGTGGGCGACGCGAGGTTTCCAACGAAGGGTACCAGGACGACGCTTGGGTTGGGGCTGGGGTGCATCGTCAATGTCGCGCTTCCGCTTGGAGGGTCTGTGGGTGTATGGGGGATGTGAAAGATCCTCGTCCGTGTCCGGGAGATCGAACTGGAGGAAGGTGGGGGAGTGGTAGGGGAGTGGACGGGGAGCGAGGAGGGGGACATTGCACACGACACGGATTGGGTCTGGCGAAGGAGACACGGCTGCTGAGCTGGAGGAGCAGGTGTCTGAGGGGGATGGGGGGACTGTCGGAAGAGTTAGTGTGAGCGGTCAAGGGAGAGATATGCGCACAGTCGAAGAAGGAGCAGTGTAGCGGTGGAGGGTCGAGGAGGGGATGCCAGTTTGCGAGGATGTTGTCGAGGGGGGAGAGGGGGCGCGTGCAGGACATGGCTCTGGAGTGAGAGAGGGGAAATCATGGCAATGGTTTATATATTTATTACTCGGTGGAGGTGAGACTCTCGGCTCTACGTAAACGGCACTTGTCTCTCCATGTCCACCATCAAGCACGTGCTCTCCACCGCTCCCTCCTACTTCGTCCGTCGCAACTCGCGTGGTTCCCTCCCAGTCTATTCCGACATTCGTAACGCTGGCACGCGCTATCTCATCCAAATCAGAAACGTAGACGGACGTGTCAACGTGAGTGCCCTAAACCTCGCCAGACTCTGCCTCACACAGCCCAAGGTTCTCGCGCAGGACCTCAAGCAGTCCCTCTTCGCGCCAGACTCGCCTCACGCCCAGCGTCTCTCCGTCAGAGTCCACCATCAGAGGCACATCATTCTCTCGGGCGGCCGTTGCAAGCGGGACGTTTTGGCGTGGCTCACAGCCAAAGGTTTCTGACGGCCCTGCCTCCCATGCCATTCCAATTCCCGCTTAGTACCCATCCATGCCGTTGCGGGTTTCACTGCATCATATATCTATAGTGATCTTGTCATTAAATAGCTGCATACTTTGGCATGTCATATCCAATTTCGCCCTTTATCACCATTTTCCGATGTCAAGGCACAGGGACTATCTGGAACCTGTATTCCAATACTACTGTACCTACGTCCAAGGTGACTGGAATGAGACATGTCCCACTCGGGTCTTTGCCAGGAAGTATATCATCGATCATGCCGGTATTTACTTTTATATTATTTTACCCAAAAACGTCATTCCCTCCTCATCTCTCCCATCTCTTTTTTTTATTAGATCTTTATTTCTTTGTCTCCACTCCACATGACCGCACCAGTGCCCTCGCCCGCCACCGCACCCGCTGCCACCGCTCCACCTTCCCGCTGCACCCAGCGTGATGGCGGAAACACCAGCCTCGGCACATTCGGCGTATGCCTTCATTCCTCTTTGTGCCCTGTCGAAATGTTCACGTTCCTGTAGGTCAAGTCAGGTCTGGCACAGATGCTCAAAGTAAGTTTACGTACCCTGCCACATTTTTAAATCTTATCTGTGCCGTCAGGGGGGTGTCATCATGGACGTCGTCAACGTCGAGCAGGTCACTTGCATCACATCCCCCGTATGACCCCACCTCATACATTCCACAGGCTCGCATCGCAGAAGAGGCAGGTGCTTGTGCCGTCATGGCTCTCGAACGTGTTCCGGCCGACATTAGAGCAGAAGGTGGTGTCTCGCGAATGGTAACGTCACTCGACACCGTTTCATGATCGCGCCTCATTACATATCCCAGAGCGACCCTGGGATGATCAAGGATATCATCAACGCTGTCACTATCCCCGTCATGGCAAAAGTTCGCATCGGACATTTCGTCGAAGCACAGGTATGACTCACGCGTATTCAGTCGTGTCCGCATCCCATCTTTTCGGATCTAGATTCTTCAAGCCGTCGGTGTCGACTACATTGACGAATCAGAAGTCTTGACTCCCGCAGACGAAGAACACCACATCAACAAGCACAGTTTTAAAATTCCGTTCGTATGCGGCGCTCGTAACCTGGGCGAGGCATTGCGCCGCATCTCCGAGGGTGCCGCATTCATCAGGACAAAGGGTGAGGCTGGCACTGGCAACGTCGTCGAGGCCGTCCGTCACCAGCGCACCGTCATGAGCGAGATCCGCAAAGCGAGCGTCATGAACGAAGAAGAACTCTATGCATACGCAAAGGACATACAAGCACCCTTCCATCTGTTAAAGGAGACAGCCCGCCTCAAGCGGCTCCCCGTGGTCAACTTTGCGGCTGGTGGTATTGCAACGCCTGGTGCGTACTCGTCCACGCGCATGTGATTCATTCTGAGTCTCGACAGCGGACGCTGCGCTTATGATGCAGCTCAGCTGCGACGGAGGTGCGTTGACGTCTCGCTAAACGTGCATCGCAAAAGTAATCATGTGCATTCAGTGTTTGTCGGATCCGGTATCTTCCATGTACGTCTTTTGCGCCTCGTTTGATGTGAAACCTGATCGGTTTCGCCAAAAAGTCTGGTGACCCGGCCAAGAGAGCGAGGGCGATCGTTCAAGCCGTGCGTTTTCCGAGTATCTACGCAGCATGCCCGCTGACGCCGCAGCCTCAGGTCACGCACTACAACAACCCAAAAGTGCTCGCCGAGGTACGGGACACAGCACCATGACAAACCTGACATTGAGACACGTTGGCGACAGGTTTCTGAAAACCTCGGAGCACCCATGGTCGGTCTTACGATGTGAGTCCTGCCAATCGCAACAACACACACGATGCTCATTGCTCCACAGCGACGCAAACATCAAAGGCGGACGACTTGCAGAAAGAGGATGGTAGATGGCGTATAGATCGCTACTTTTAGATCACATGTAAAACATCTTCTTCACCATATTCTGGTGCGCGGCCTGGAAACCGGCCTTCCAACGTTCGAGATTGAAGGTGGTATTGCCCGAGGTTACCGAGGCAGAACTGTCATCATACTTGAGCTCGGGGGAGAAATGGAAACCAGCGCGACCGCAAACAAGCTGTTTTATGATTAGTATGCTAGCGCTCTCCATCAATGTACGTACATCAGCATCTGACGGTCGAGATAAGCACGAATCAAAATCATCTGGTAAACCTTACTTACAATACACAGGGGCGGGGATAGAAACAGACCGGGTTGCGCGAGCGTAGGAGTGACACAAGACATACGAGAGTTCCTGCAAGCTAGCGTGCAACTCAGTAACTACGCCCATCGTCGTAGGTCCATGGACTCACGTGTCGATGTTGTTCGAGAAGTTCTCATCCAGGATGACGACGTAATGAGAGGGCCTGCTCGCTGCAAGGCGGTCACAAACGCAAGACAAACGGACATGCCACGGAGTCACTTACTTCCCAATATACCTGCATGAGATTGCAGGTAGTAATCCTTGGCGATCGGGTTTCCGATGCCCTGGTCAGCGACAAATCCCGCCGGGCAGTTCCCGGACTTCTTGTCCCCATCCGCACTGCAAAACGATGATTTAAACCCTATGTCAAAAGCTTGACAGCAACTTACGCGTTCCGTGGGAAGAATCGAACGTGGTGACTAGAACGCAAATGTGTAGATGACGCAAGGCAAGAACATAATACTGACCGCTTGCCAACAACGATAAAGGTGATCTTGGGCTTTGCCGTTTTCGCATTTGCCGATTTCCAAGCCTCATCAACAGCAACTTTGGAAAACAGTCAAGGGCGCTCCGGAAAAAAAGGCAATATTTACCTCGGATGTCCTGGATCTCTTTCTCAGCAACTTTGGCATACTCACCCTCAGACAGCCCATCCCGGAAGAAAATGATTCTCGCAGGTCCCGTATTATTTAATTTACCAAAGTCATTAATCGCTTGCTGAAAGAAAACCAAGAATGGCCATCATTTCTTCAATAGTTAGATTAGAGATATACTCACAAACACCATGTATTTCAACTGATCTATGGTTTCCAAGCGAGGCGGCTGAATGGTCATGAAGGCATTGTACTTCATCGCATGTCGATCAAATGAAGCAACCAAAGAGGCCACAGAAGGCTGATCATTGATGCCTGGTGCTGGGTGACCTACATCAGCCCCTGTTTCCAGTCAGATAAGTTTCCTGATTAAAAACCAAAAGCTCAAAAGTACCCATAATGATAAAGGGTTGTTGGCGAAGATCATGCAATACCCTAGATTCAGGTGCTCCATTAATACCACCCAGTTTAGCATTGATCCTTCAAATAACAATATAAGAGGGACATGCAATAAAGTTAAAGTATCAACACATACTTCATTGCCACATTGTTGCAGTACTGATCAGAGGCATTTGAAATTTTATTAACACGCTAAACAAAGTCAGGGGATTAGGATAATGACAGAGAAAGTTGGGACTTACAACACACTGTGTAGTAATCTAGAATAAATTCAATCATTGTGCGATCTACCAGACAATGAGTTACTCACCCCTTCCAGGACATCGCCAAAGTGTTTGACCCCAAATCTGATATCTGGAGCAGAAAAGGGAAGTATCGCCAAGATCAAGTCAATCTTAGTTGGGGCTCGTCTCGCAAGCTGAATCAAGTCCTATAGATGCAAAGTGTGAGGTGTCATATTGATCTTGAACAAGAAAATACCAACCCCAGTTACATTGCTCCCAGAACCAGATGCCCAATGCTGGGGAGGAGGCATCTCTTCTAGAATTCAAGATATGCTTACATATGCAAAGACGAAGAACTTACGCATCCCTAATAAGATTCAGTGACAAGATATAACGGAGTGAAATTACCCGCACCCAGTTTCCTGCAATTTTCTTGAAGCATTTTCACAAATTTCTGGTTCGCTGCTCGGTCCCTGGTGTTGCTATAATCAACAACAACCCAGCAGCTGATGTCCTTTGGTTCTATGAACCGCTGGTTCTTAACATTCCATGCCCCAAAATCTGGCGTCTGACGCAAGGGTAAGAAATAACATTTGGTCTCCGATAATAACTTACAAATTTGGAGGCCGCATATTGCATAGTGGGTGTTGATAAAAGCTTGCCATCAATGACAACGGGAGTCGTGGATATCACCATCTCGGAATCTCTCACAAAAGGTGACGAAGCATAGTTCAAGGCCTCATGAAAATATCAGGGACTCTCAGACGTACACATCGCGAGTATAATGCGCACTTACCCCTCCATGACCGCGTTGGATGGAGTCGAGCCGGGCCTGGGGTCTGTCAGAGGTGAAGTCGACCATACCCTTGGTCAGTTCTTGCGGTAACCTACGCTTGAATCGCTGGTCAGGAGCAACGACACAGAGTTCGATGGGTACAATGCCGCCTGCAACCTTGACACCAACGGCCTCGGGAAATCTGAGGGTAATGTTGTACGCTTCCCTAAAGTATGCCTAGTCACAGTAACCATGAACGCAAAGAATAAAATATGGTGTAAAACATACTTGAATTGTCGTGCTTTGCACGACACCTCCTTCCTTGTCCTTGTTCCACTCGAACTGCTGGTGTCCACCACGAGGGACGATTGACTCGATCTTTTTCTTGCTTTTACGGTGGGTGAATGTAACGAAAACGTCTTTGAAAAATTTCTTGAGTTTCGCGAGGTCCTGTCCGTCATTCAGCTGAAGCGAACGGGGGTTACTCGACTTCTGGAAACCGAGAGCGACATCAATCATGGGGCCCGTTTGGTAACTGGAACACATGAGCAACGTTCTTAGTTGTGAACAGTACTTACAGGACGCTGCATGATGTGTCGACGTTCAACAGGAGCGAGCGGAGGGCAGGACGAACACTCCTGCAAACCAACTACGATAAACATCCATCGTCAAAGATGAAAGTAGACGTACTGATAATATCCCTTCCAAACCTCCAGTCCGCCTCCAAGCGCTCTGGTTCCAGCCTCGCGACAGAAGAAAGCCTTCACGTTGTTGGGATATGTACTAGGCAACGGTGAACGTCAGATCCAAGCACGCATCTGATTCTAGAACGGCTCACAGGTTCGGAGCCTGGCGTACGATAAGCTGGATCAAGTTCAGCGCAACCGCTGCGCGTGGGCTGAGCTGTGTAGTACGGCCATCAAGGAGGTGTCGGAGATCCCTGATACGCCATAAATAGGTAGCTGGTGACATCAGGACCATTCTCACTCAAAAGTTACCGGGGCTGCATCGACACGCATCAGCGTGACCTTGAAAACACCACGCGTTTGACCTGCTCTGGCTGGGCGGTCCGACATATTGACATCGAACTATCAGATAGCAGTCAGCACCCTATGCTTTTATCTACTCATACTGACCGTAGCTTTATTTCCAAAGGAAAGGATGGTGGAGGAGTACGCGATCGCGTCTCCGTCATAGATGACCTTGGGATTGAAAATATCGGGTTGCGTGTGGTTTTGAAGTCTCTCGAAGATTTCGATGCGGCGACGCGGATCCTTTGAGCTTGATATCCTCTTGTCTTCAAACGCTAAAGGAAGCGCGGAACGTATGAGTGGACATGATACACGAATGTGGACGTAGTACTCACATACTGCGGAATCCCACGAGGAAGGGATTGGAATGATCAATAGCACGCGGGGTAATACTAACGTGCCGGGGAAGCTCACCATCGTACTGATAGTATTGTTTCTTTGGGAGACCAGTGATCTTGAACGAGTTAGTTATGACTTGAAAGCGACGCGAGCCTTGGACAGGCCCTCCATGATGAGACATTGGATAGATGGTGCACGATTGGGAGAGGTGGAACAGAGGGGAGACCTCTGGCCTTATGTACTGGTAATAGATCGATAAGACGGAAGCAAACGAGCGACTTGCTCCCGCATGGGTAATTTGTGCCGACGAACTGGTCGACCTCTTCTTAATACCCACGACAGTATCTGATGGCGGTACTTGAAAAAGGACATGTAACTTGAAATACTAATCTCTCCTACCCCGTTGTAGCATCACTGACGACGAAATGAAAAGTTCCGAACGTAAAAGTTCTGCTGGGACACCACAGATGGTCTCATTCAGCAACATCTCCTAGACTGCCGTCGGTGACAGATCAGGTTAACTGGCTATCCTCCGTGTCACCACGCATACCCACGGAGAATGGGTCGACTGTGCGGACATCCCATGTGTAAAAGGACGTAAGTACATACGATCTTATTATCCTCAAAGCCAGGAAAATGACGGCTGGGGTGGATGTGGACCTGCTGGCAGCAGAGCTCATCCTTGACGTCTTATTCAAGATCTTTGCGTATATAGACCCCAAACACGCCGTGGGCCATCGAGGTGAAGCACGATTGCTCGATCAAGGGAACAGGCTTACGTAGTAGGAGTCGCCGTCCTCGTCAGGAAGGAACAGGATGTAATCCGGATCGTCCTCTGAGGAGCGACCGGAGTGTACGGCACACGTGTAAGACCTCGATATTCAAACGTGGCAGTTATAATTTTATTGGTCCAACAGGCAGAGACGTTTATGCAAAAGGACTTGATGAAGCAGTGAATGCAGGCAATGCAACGAGTCCAATTCGTTCACAAGCGGCAACTCTCCGATTTATGAGTGTGATTCTTGTAATGTGCCATGGCTGTTGCTGGGTCCGATGATGTACCATCTATTGAGCATGACGCGAAGAAATCGTGCATTGATTGGATGTTCGGCATAGAAGACCTCTCTTTTGGCTACCGGATTGGCAACATGCGGAATATCAGGCTGAGACAACAAGCTGGCACGCGATCTGAAGTGTCATCACATAATATTAACTGCTGGCCTTACCTCCATGGAACTAGAATTGTCTGAGAAGGGTATTGCAACTCTGAAATTGGGAGAAGATGCTTACGAGTACTTCATGGCACATCCGACTTATCGGTCTGGTAGAGACGTTGCAAAGCACTGAGAAGTTTGATGGCAATCGCGATAGGCGTTGATGGGTATCGCGATGTGCCTCAAGCCACCAGACCGTCCACGTCTATCGACGGGTGACCAGACTAGTCTGTCGCAGTTTTCTGGCACGTAGAGTGGTGAAGAACTCACGGAGCAATCGTGGGAGCCACATCAAACTGCACGGAGGAACGATTTTGGACGTGGAGCGTGAAGCATGAGGGAGCACAAGTTCTTGAGAGGAGGACGGTGCGATCTGATTGAGATTATCCCGCTCATGCTTGTGCAGAGTCCAGACACAAATATACTGTATATACTCGTTGTCTCGAGACTGTGCTCACCAGCGGATGATCCCAAGGACGAGTTGCAAGGCATGTCTCTCTTCTGCAAGTGTGGGAGCTATGATCGATGCTCACCAAGTGACCTGGACATTTTGTGACGTCGTATCGACCAGGCTGCTCAGTGCGTCGTTTCTCGGTCTAGTATGTATTATAAGACTGGGTGGACGGTGCATGCTGAACGATTCTCCCTAGCCACGTCGGGGTACGACATCCACTTCCTTCGACTTTATCGACATCCAACCGCCTTCTCATCCATGTAAGTGTCTCATTCTTCCGCGCGTGCATGGCCATACCAAGTGTATTCACCTTCGCTCTCGCTCCTCACTCTGCTCTGGGCTTGAAGCCTGACCTACGATTGCTTTCCGATCAACCATTCAACCGAGTTCCACATGGTTTCCTGGTAGCCATACGAGACTTGATGTATCCATCTAAGCTCCGGAAAGTGATGCAGTAGAAATTCCGCAACTCTTTCGACCGCAGACTCTTGAATGGGTGATCCTGCAAACGAAAGCTTCTTGATGGCTCTATTGCAGATGGACGACTCGGCATCCGATAACGATGGAACATGCCTTGCGTCAACGCATAGCCCAAGACCACGAAGCTTTGGGCATCGTTCAATCACAAGCAACAATCCCTTCAACGTCGGGATGTTGGATGTCGACTGATCGCTCAACCCGAATTTGTTCAGGTGGAACCTCTCCAGATCTGGCCAAGCTTGGACCAAATGCGCAAGTTCGTCATCAGTCAAAGTGATTGGGTTGCACAAATCCACATACAACGTGTGGAGATTGAAACTCATCAGGAGGCTCAGAACCTGAAAGTCAACAGCCTGCAAAAGCGTTGGATGTTCCTTCCGATCGACCATAAAAAGGCGGATTTGACGCAGAGTTCTCTGGCGCGTAGTTGACCCAAGAGCAGTGAAGAATTCACGGAGCACCTCAGGTGAGGGAGCTATGTCAGGTTCGAAGGAGACGAATTCAAATGGCTGACTGTGTGACCTCAAGTATGGGATGACGGAGGAAAGTTCTTGGAAGTGGAGGGTAAGGGTGCGTAAGTTCTCGAAAGGAAGATTTCCATGGGCAGCAAGTCTCTTCAGATCATCCGGCTGGTGATTTTGCAAGCTGGCTTCAAGTCTTTCGAGTTGACGGGAACTGGTGATGCGCATCAAAGCCGCTTCATCAATGAACTTGCAAGACAGGGCCTTCAGGTTTGGGGAGCAAGAGATGGCATGAGAGACGGCGATTGCTAGGTGGGGAAAATGACCTGAGTGATCGAAGTTGAGTGATTTGAGGTGTGGACACAGGATATGGTAGCATTCAAGCAATTTCATGGCAGACGGGTGATCACCGTCGCTAAACCATACGTGAAGATGAACAAGTGAAGGGCTGAGGAGAAAACGGATGAAAGTGACATCCTTCTCATAGAGCCAATATAGTCTTTTGAGGTTAGGCAGTAACAGCGTGTTGCGAAGCCACAACGACTGTAAAACCTTTAGAGAGAGTCCATCATCGACCATGAGTTCTTGCACGCGGGGCGCGTAGCGTAACACAATATTCCACTCCTCGTCGTCGAATGCAGGCTGAGCAAGGTGTTAGCATTGTACACCCCATGTTGGAACTGCCATACTACCGTTCTGCCACTGGCATACGATGCTTTGGCAGGCAAACACAGTATAAATGGCTCGAGACTGTCGAGCCTGCACCAAAGTTTGTCGATTGCAGGCTCAGAAAACGCGCGGCAAGTTCTTGCAAGAGCAACTAGCGCCCGCCGGCCAGCCTTTCGAGCGTCTTTGGATGTAACTCGTCCCAGATGGTCGACTATGTAGTCGAATATTTCATAGATCAAAAGTGCATCGTGCATGTTGTTTGGGCGTCCGATGTGGCAAGTGAACTCAGCTGACCATGCCTGTAGAGCGACATCGATCACCAGTGGCCATCACGACCGTCCCAAGAGCTAGCACCGCTCCCGCCTACCACAAAAAAATCGACACCATTCTCAAGGACCTGAAAACATGTTCGCGTCGTCTAAAGACCGCGCTGGACAGTTTCATGGACGAGCTGCGAGTACTGGAAAGACTGTATTACAAGAACAAAAATCAACATCGCATGTCCCTCTTCTTCAAGCGCGTCCCCGAGATGAGGCGCTATAGTCGACGGTTGAGTGACCTGGATATTTTGGAAAGTCTGGACCTACTCCGTGCATCATTTGTCGGTCTGGAGCATACGAACGAGTGGGGTAGTCGCAACTTTTCTGCAGTGCATACTGAACCATCTCCCCTAGCCACAAGGCGTTGAAGGGCTCCTGGAGCCATGTACCTGAAAAGCCATATGTTGACTTTTTAATAGAGAGATTGACGGCCTGTTCCGCTCTGGTTTGTAAAGTGAGATCTAACAGCGTTCATTTTATCCGAGGCTCAGATTGCACAGATGCGAGAGCGCCTCGAGAGCGCATACAAGTGAGTCCCACAAATCCTTGTTGGGTTTGCACCACGTCTGACTTGCCTTGAGCCATTTCGCACTGGCCATGCAAACCGGTGCTTTCGTCCAACTTATCATCCTGCTCGTTGCCGTATCCTCTAGGATGTCTGTCTTATCGTCAGAGCTGGAGGAAGCCCTTGGGCTAGGCATATCCACATGCAACCGCCTTTTACTTGTCATTCATGTAGGTATGCATGTCTTGAGTGTATGGGGGGCATGATCTCACGATATCGCAGCCAACAGGTGCCCAACAACTGGCCTCTCAATTAGCGCCGCCGCATTCTTTGCACGTTGATCACGGCGCTCCACCGGAAGACGCGGCACAAATAATCTTGCGCTGTGAGCCAATTGATTCCTCGACGGTTTTGGACATGAAGGAGGAAGTCACGTCCGAGGTGCGACTGACGGCCCTATCAACTCGGCCGACGAACGGTGTGAAAAATGGCGTGTCTAATCTCTTTCGTTGATAGACCTGTGGTGCAGTTACCGGTTGTACCATTACACAGGCACCGCAAAATGTCTCTATGAAAGTCACTCAAAAGGCTCGCGTCAAGAAGAAGAAAAAGCTAGACGAGATCGACGAGATATTTGGTTTCTGATCTCTGTACGTCGAATCTAAACTGCTACCCAAAGACTTGGAAGATTGATGCGCTCGATAAGTTGGTAGCATTACGGTGACTCAAATATTTTTCCAACATTGGCATCGCAACAGCCCATATCCGGGAAAAGTTCTACTCCGAGCTGCGCCCAACCTGGAATGGAAGGGTGGGCGGACCGTGAGGAAGCCATTTGTTAAGTTGACCTTGTGCTCCGTCTCGTGCTACTATATGACAGCTTATCACCTCAACCATGGAGGGAAGAGAGATTCAACAGGAGACGACAAAGTAAAGACTAGAATTAAAAAAAGGACAAGCAACAATCCGAGGCCAACTTTAGATGGGAACCAACAATGTCCAGCTAGTTTAGCAGTACTCTGGAGAGGTGATATGTAAATGAAAGAATATCGCTCTAATGTACTGCATATGATTGCCGACGAGGCTCGAATAAAGTTGATGCCAAAGGAGACGTAAACATATTTGCTAGTACACCACAGGTGTCTCCATTTAGCAGCATCCGCCGGCCTGTTGTTGCTGCACAGATTGTCCAGGAGTGATGGTCGACGACTTTGCGCCACCAGCAGGCGTTGATGTAGACCCCATTCTGAGACAACCCTCGGTATCGCGATGTAAAACATTACGGAATGACTCACCTATCTTTGATTTGCTTCGCCATGGTCAAGAATGCTTGCTCGACATTCGTGGCATTCTTTGCAGAGGTCTCCAAGAAAGGAATAGTCAACTGATCGGCAAATTCCTGGAGTAAACTTGAGCAAGCTGGGCAAGGGCATATCAGTCAAGAACCCGTTACCTTTGCCACACTGTACTCGACCACCTTCTTGCTCGTAAGGTCGGACTTGTTGCCCACCAACAGCTTGTTAACACCTTCTGACGCGTACCGATCAATTTCCTGAAGCCATTGCTTTACATTCGTGAAGGTGTCTACGAGACGCGCTTAGCAACCAATATCGAGCGGCGACAGCCAGGGCTTACCATTATCCGTGACATCGTAAACGACAATAATGCCGTGTGCGCCCCTGTAGTAGGATGAGGTGATTGTGCGGAAGCGTTCCTGGCCTAAACCACAGATTTTGAAAAGAACATGAAGGGTATGTGTGAAGAGTACGTACCGGCAGTGTCCCACTGTAGTGTGCATAGGATGGCGTCAGTAATGTGTATCAGGAATGGCCTCGGGGATATACATGGAACCAAGGGGCGAGATGAAGGAAGCCGAAAGAAAGACTCACAATCTGGAGCTTCACAGTCTTGCCCTCGAGCTCGATGGTACGAATCTTGAAATCTACGCCAATGGTACTGATATAGCTCTCCGTGTACGTATCGTCCGCAAACCGAAGAAGCAGACAAGACTGACAACAAATTGAGCAAATTGAAGTGGATTGCCACAGGGCAAAACGTACCTTTCCAACACCAGAGTCACCAATGAGGAGGAGCTTGAAGAGATAGTCGTATTCGCTGGTATGCATGGTGAAGTTCAAAGGCGGATTTGGGCTTGGATGTTGAGGTCGGTGGTTGGAAGGGCGGGATGAAGGAGCTGCGTGACGCGTGGCAAGTGCGTGACTTTGTCGAAACACTGTACC
The DNA here is from genome assembly GCA_038091195.1 of Phylloporus rhodoxanthus. NCBI lineage: Eukaryota > Fungi > Basidiomycota > Agaricomycetes > Boletales > Boletaceae > Phylloporus > Phylloporus rhodoxanthus. The sequence continues at coordinate 11,886 of JBBPNZ010000090.1, read as the reverse complement.
GCCACACGCCCTAAGACAACACCGGATCCAATTCGGTCGTGCTTGGGCCAGTCTATAGGATTTTATACGACAGCAGAGCCCAGGCCTTTCTAAATGGTGCTTTTTCGGGTAGTAGGGGAAAGATCGTGTTGCTGTTTCAGACACATTTAGGCCAATGACTGTTGTTCCGATTCGTCATTCGTCCATAGCTACCTGGCAAGTATCCAGTAGACCATTTTCCAGACTTTCAACTTGCCAGCATTTGTCCATGATACATACAGCACGTGACCGCTCTACACCCAGGTTTCGGGACACCATCGCGTGTTTTCCATCTTTGTCAGTTGCTTCAAGCCCAGCATCCGAGATCGTTTGAACAGTTCATGGAACCATCATATCAAGCTGGTGTTCGCAGACCGGACCTGAAGAAGAAACTTGTGGTAGTAGGTGATGGTGCGCGGGATACTTTGTTCGTCCTTTGCAACATCGTTCAATAATATCGTACTAAGGCGGATGCGGAAAGACGTGTCTCCTCATCGTGTACGCGGAAAACAGGTTTCCAGAGGTACGCGCACATCTATTCTCGGTTTGAGGCTCAAAGAGCAGCTCCATGCCAGTCCTATATACCAACAGTGTTCGAAAATTACGTGACGCAGATCCAGTTCGACGGAAAGCTGGTGGAACTCGCACTTTGGGACACCGCAGGACAAGAAGAGTACGACCGATTACGACCGCTGAGTTACCCCGAGAGCGACGTGATTCTCATTGTCTTTTCAATCGACTTTCCAGTTAGCCTAGGAAATGTTCAAGACAAGGTTCGCATCTCAGACTGATTCACATGATATTCACTTGCTGAACTATAATTTCAAGTGGTATCCCGAAGTAGCACATTTCTGCGAAGGAACGCCTCTCATATTGGTTGGCACAAAGATTGACCTACGGAAAGACGACCACACACGACGTATGCTCGGTGCACAAGGGCAGGTACCAGTGTCGACCGAGCAAGGTGCTGACGTGGCAAAGGAGATTGGTGCCAAGTACGTTGAATGTTCAGCAAAGACTGGCACTGGTGTCCAAGACGTCTTCAACCTCGCTCTCAGAGAAAGCATGAAGGGCCGATGGGGGAAGATGGTGAAGCAACGGCGTTGTGTGGTTGTATAGTTCAATGGCGCAGAATATCACGCCGCCCTACGTCGAGTATGTGTACGTACAGGTATCTCTTGCTGCTGCATCTTCGTCACGTTCATAGACATCCATAACTTTATTGATCTTTGAGGTGACATGACTGCAGTGTGTTTGCAACTTTCCAAGAGCGATGAACTAGATACAGGAACGCCACGAGGATGACAGCTGCGGTCCCCATCTCAACAGGAAATAAATCATGCTTGGAAGCAACAGGAACTTGGAGCAGTGCTGGGTGCGATGAAACGGTCGGGATGGAGAAATACGCCAACGAACCGAGCATGGTCGAATTCGTTACGGGTGGTTCGGGAGAAAACGCAGACGAGCCGTGGACTGAAGTGACTTGAGAATGTGGCAAGAAATAATCTATATGGCATACGCACCAGAGGATGGACAAGCCCAGAAGCATGCAGGGGAGGATAGCGATATGGTATGGGGTGCTGGAGTGATGCTCGGTTCGCCGTACCGTGCATGAACAGGAATGTCTACAACAAGTTCTTTCGCGTGCGCAGCGGTATGAGTGGCGTTTACGAGCAAGAGAGAGTTGGCGGTTAGATCTAGAGCAAAGGCGGGGAGCTCCAAGTTTGATTCGCCCCAGAACTCGAAGGAAAGACGGTGGTCTGTGAGTTCATATCTGTCGATGATGATGCTTTGTGGGAGCGAGTACAGCGCAAAGAAATAGCAGTCTGGATCTGGAGGGTCCAACGCGACGGTCGTGGAGAGAGTCGAGTGGAATGCACGGCGCGGTTGGACGGAATGCGAGATCACTGTCGAGGTCATCCCACGCACATGGAAGTTGACATGGACCACCACAAATGTGTTCAGTTTCCTCTCGTCTCGTCTCAACAACTCGACAATATGCAGGTCCAGGATAGCCCCGTCGATAACGCCGTACTTGCAGATTGTGTATATCCCCCCATCTTTCGCGCTGGTGGCACCATGTATGTCACTTCTTCAACCCAAGCTGAGTCCACTGTCTGATTGTTACCTAGGCTCAAGCAGTTCGATGAATCCGCTGCATCAAGTCGCAAAGGCTCTCAGGCACCAACACCCCCGCGCTCCGTAGTCGGCATCGGAAACAAAGGTATGTGTGTATGGACGTTCTCGGGTCAACGCACCAACCGGCATCACAAGTCGCAAAGCCAGATTATTCTGAAGCCAAGATCGTCCTTGCAATGGTACGTCGCTTTCGCTTGGACCTTCCCCCAGCGCTGAAGTGTTGTCCAGGTTGGGTTACCAGCCCGGGGAAAATCGTATCTCAGTAATAAACTCATGAGATATCTCAAGGTTGTCATTCCCATCCCCTGCATAGTCCGTTTGCTGAGTTCGCGCACAGTGGCTGGAATACGATGTCCAGGTAGAACATGTCTGCCAAACCCCGGATGGACAATGCACTAAGTTTTTTTCGCAAGGTCTTCAACGTTGGGCAGCTTCGCCGTTCTCGTGCCAGACAAAAAGCATTACAGTGTGTGTTTGTGACCGCTTAGCGTCCATGAGTTTACATTCTCTATCAGGAGTGGGGTCAAGGAAGATCATACAGCAAATTACTTTAGTCACAATAATGTCGAGGCAACCAGGGTCCGCGACGAATTGGCGGAAGATAGCTTAGAGATGTTAATTCAGTGGTTGAAGAATGGCGGTAATGTAGGTATACATGGTGAGATATCTTTGCGTGTTTCTCCTCCCAGGAACTGAGTATCGCGCAGATGCTACCAACAGCACACGAAGTCGGCGGCAGGTATCACATCCTCGTCTCCATCCTTTGCAACTGATGGCATTATAGGGCTAAAATTGAAGCCAGAGTTGCCAAGGAAAACGGCATTCAAGCTATATTTATCGAATCCGTCTGCAATGATCCTGCCGTGATAGCAGCTAATGTGGCTCTCAAAGTCTCTTCAGGCGATCCAGATTACAAAGATCTCCCAAGAGAGGTCGCTGAACGCGACTTTATAAGACGCATCAAGGAGTACGAGGCTGTTTATGAGACCATCACAGAACCCCACCTCTCATACCTTCGAATAACCGACGTCGGAAATGAGGTCACACTTTCACGCATCAATGGGTTTTTGCAGAGTCGCATTGCTTTTTACCTTATGAATCTCCATGTGAAGCCCCGAAGTATCTTCTTCTCTAGAGTAAGATCTTCTTTCGGTTGCGACGGAGCAAGCTGAGAACTAGTTGTAGCACGGGGAAAGTGAGTTTAACCTCGCAGGCAAAATCGGCGGAGATTCTGCATTGTCCGCGCGTGGCCTTCAATACGCCAAAGCACTCCCGGACCTTATCCGCAAGCATATTGGGGACGCTGCATTGACTGTAAGCTTATTTCATTTTACTAATGACCTTTCGTGTTCACTCCCCCGACATCCCTGCAGGTCTGGACCTCTACTCTACAACGTACAATTCAGACGGCACAGTATCTGCCTTACCCCAAATTGACGTGGAAGTCCTTGGATGAATTGGACGCCGGCGTCTGCGATGGAATGACATATAAAGAAATTGAAGTCAGTAGACCTAGCCCTTTGGAGATGATGCTACTGATACCTCTCTAGCAAGCATACCCAGAAGACTTTGCAAATCGTGACGAAGACAAGTTTAATTATCGCTACAGAGGAGGAGAATCATACCGCGACGTGGTTGTTCGGTTAGAACCTGTCATAATGGAGCTCGAACGACAAGAAAACATCATCATTTTCGGCCATCAGGCCATTTTGCGATGCCTGTAAGTATTCGTAATTGTGCTGTTCTTGCCGCTCAAGCTGGTCATGGTTTAGATACGCGTATTTCCATGACCTACCGCAAGCCGACCTCCCTTACATTAAAATCCCACTGCATACAGTCATTAAACTGACTCCCAAAGCATATGGTTGTGATGAAGAGAGGTATAAATTCACCTCTTGGTTTGGTTGTGGCTAATGGCGACTCCAGGTATACCCTTCCCATAGAAGCTGTGAATACACATCGACCCAAGCCAAGCGCTCCTCATAATGAAGCTCTCGTCCCATCCACCTCTGCACGGGAGTATTACGGAAATCATGTATAGGTCATCAGCGTTACATACTATAGCCTGTCTAGTCGTTGTAACATTTGTTGCATTACTTCAAGGGACCTGTGCTCCATTGTGCCTTCAAGACGCTTGCAGGACTGCAAATCCTCGAGTCACGGTCCGGGCGGCCCGACTGTAGGGTTTGTTGAAAGACTCATCCACACTCGATGTCCAAGATATTCTGGCCGCGCGATGTCCTCCACGACGGTTACTTCTATGGTTGGATCGAACACCGCACTGTCTGTGTGGCTGGCGTTCTTAACACAGATACGGTGAGCCAAACCGTGTTCAGATCCACTCAGGCTACTCATCCGGGCCATCCAGCGGGCTGACGCTAATGCGGCCCTAGCGAATTCTATCCGTTCAAATGGTTCCCGGGTACTTCTTTCTCTGTGTGGCACACCCGCCGTCCTTGGATACGCTGCTTTCTCGTCGTCCCCATTCGCTGTCCCTCACTTAAAAGATCATGATGCATCACTGTAGATCTGATTCCAATCCACGTACTAGACAAAATACTGATAACATCTTCAGAATAGACCCGTTCAGTTTCATATTCTACAACCGTCATGCGAAAAGGTCCATGAGGTTCTATTCCGCAGAAGTTGATACGCCGGATATCCCGCCGATTCTCAACGGAGCCAAGACACCACTGGAGGTCTTCCTCGGGCACGATTTTACGCGGGGAAAGGATATAAAGTCCAGTGTTCCCGAATACCAGCTTGTGGTTAATCTGGTAAGCAATGTCTATCTTTTCACGATCTACCTCACGCCAGCGCATAGTTGAACGCAGCAAAGTCACTCGAGGAAACTGTGGAAAGAAGTCGGGTTGGATCTTTGCAACATGACTCGCACTTTGAGCGAGCGAAACGTCGTAAAGCATCCTCGTCGCACGATGGTTTTTGGGAATGTGGCCTTTTGTCGTCGTTGAAAGAATTCAGTTTTGCGGGTGAGCAGCCTTTTTTGCTGATCAATGGAAGACGTACTCGAGCTTGCCTTAGTGCGGCAAACAGAAGGACGAGCGGCCATGCTGTATCAGCTTTCCCAACGGCGGCACCTGCAATTCAATGAGGATCTAGCACTCTCCAGTCACGCATACAATAGGTATTCAAATGCTCAAATGGTATTTCAGGAATTTAATCCTCACGCAACACCATGAAGGCATTATAACAGCATCTGGATAATCTTGAACGATCTGATCATCGGTCTAGCGTTTCGCCAGTTCCTTTGTTTGAATCGGGATTTACTCAACGCCATGCTAGCTGATGGTCTCGAGGTACCCCAACTTCAGCGAAAATTTACCTCTGCATGCTCATCATTGTTGAATAGAGTACCCTCGCGGTTCGCATTCAACGGTTGTTGTTGTGGCTGGATAGCTGGCCTGCGGGCCTGAAACTCAATACGGAACTAAGCAGATTCTATTCACATGGGTTCATTGGCCTGATCATAGGGTGGACGAGTATGTACCGAGCTCATTCATTGCAAATTCGCTTATTCAACGACTTTAAGAAATTCTTCATCGTAGCCTTTCGCTGCTACCCGCCATTAGTTTCGTCGTGGAGACTGCCTGTCTTCTCGGCATGACGATGACTCTTTCGCTGTCCCTGGATTTAATCAGCGTCCTTACTGCTCACCTACATGTTTGTTACTTGATCTCCTCGACAATCTACCGACAAGTTCTTTTACTAATTGGTTCGTTGTGGAACCTCTTCAGAGGTGCGAATCTATCTTTGGACGTCATTGCCTTCAAGGTGAACCAAATGTACAGGTAGACGATATAACACCCTTCGAAATCGCACGGATCCATGGGACTACGACGTCGACCAGCTGCTGCTTGGCACAATTTTGTTCACACTTGCTGCTCATCTTTTTCCGACGATCCTAGTTTACTATGCGCTGTTTGCACTAGTAAGATTATCCACGGGTCGGGATCAAAGCTTACTTCTGAATGCTCTCAATTAGATGCGACTTGGCACAATTGTTTTATATGCTAGCTGCGAGACGCTTCTGGCATTCATGAATCACTTCCCGCTATTCGCACTCATGTTGAGGTGCAAAGACCCTCAAAGACTGCCTGGTACGTGAATTGGGTGACAATTTCTCTTGTCCACGATCTGACGATTAGGAATCCAGGAGACACATACCTGCAGGTAAATCACGCTGTTCGCGGTTGCACTGTCACAGTCAAGGTACGATTTATTCTTTGTTGACGGACGCCTTGTTGATCTTTGCAGAGTCACCCACTTCCGTATGCAGTAGTCTTTGCGCAGTATGGTAGGTTTATTCCGTTCCTCTGTAACATGATGGTATCCACATATACGGCAGCTAGTCTTTGGCGACGACTCGCGCAGCATTATCATCCGATCCGTCTTGGAAAGAGGCTTCTACAAGGGCAGACGCTGGACACATTCCCCCAAGCATCTAAAGAGCCATGTTTGGATTATTGAATCCGATGTTGGTCAGGGTGTCCTTGGCGCACGTTCTACGTATCTGCCATTGTTATTCCTAGAAGCTGTTAGAGGAAGAGTAATTTTTTACATCCTGTGAGAGACCTACCTTGCTTCTGACTCTACTTCGACGAGCTTGCGCTTGTGCATCTCCGCCGCACGTCGATTTATATCCAAAACTTCTTGCGTATCGGGGAACCCAATATCCCAATATCCTGGTGGGGTCTTTGGTCTGTGCCAATGATGACGGTGCCGTGAGATTAATTGTTTGTGTTCATCTACTTCGTCGTCATTCTCCTTGTTGTTCGATGCGGGATAGTTGTGGGATGTTTTGTGCTTTGTTGGCGTCCGCCAGAGCGGTTGTCGTGAAGCCGGTAATGGACCAACGGCTTCATAGTACTAGTGAGCGGGGATTCAGCATACAGACGATCATCACTAGGGCTATTGCCTACTTCGCGACAGCATTCGCAATCGCCCCCAAGCATGTGCTTTCGTTCTTGGCGATCGCGAACGACAGCATCGTACTGAAAATCCACCCCATTATTTCTGTCTTTGCGTATAGAGAACCTAGAATTGATCGTGCCCACTCCCGACCTAGGGGCAGGGAAGGTGACATGATAACACGTCATCTGTGGAACACATACGACACTTGTGCGTATCTTCCTCTGCCTTTGCGAGGCTCGGTCCGTGGACTCGGCCGAGAGGCTTCTGCTTTACATGGCATCTCTGCAAATGATTTCAGTCCATATCTATTTCGAAATACGATGCCAACCCACCGCTCTTGCTATCAAGTACCAACGATTTATCATGGTGGTTTGAGTGCTGTGGCACCAGAAATGGATCTTTGTTGCTGCCGGGAGATAATGAAAGAATCCTATCCAAAGATTCACCATGATACGACTTTCTGCGCTGGTGCCTGGACGCCTTTGCCAGCGGAGTGGAATGGAAAAGATCCGCTTTCAACGATTCTTGTTTAAGGTCCTCTGTTTGATGGTCAACCTGTTCCCCATCTAGATTGGGTCCAAAGTCTTCAAACTGCTTTCGCTTTCCAAGCGTTGATTCCCTTATACACGCGACTCGTTCGCCGTTTTTGAGAAACGACATGATGTCGTCGTCTGTCTCAGCGTCGGGAAACAGCCAGTGCTTGAAGTCGCGCCATTTCTTGTAGTCGGCCTTGTAACGTTCTGCGGCGCGGTTCTTGGCTTCCAAGAGCGTGTCGTATCGAGCGCGGAGTGAATCTAGTTCTTCCTGAAGACTGGTTATCTGAACGCGTAGGCTTGCCTTGTCCGCGCTTTCCATAAGCATGGCAGGGTAAGCGCGCGTCCACATGGATCATTTGGGGGTATCACGTGATCGCGTTTCATATAGCGTGTGCATGTGATTCTCATAGTACCGAGTTGCAGTTGATCAACTATTAAAGAAGAACTGGAAGGCGGCGTTGATCGGTTTTGAGCGATGATCTATTCGTATTAATGTACTACAACCTGTAGTTTACTTGGCCGTCGCTGGAATCCGACAGTAGGAATGCGTCGTCAACCGGAACGACTTTTGTTGCCGGTTCTCCCGAAAATTCGAATGTCAGAAACATACACCGCCTCGCTGTCGAAACACCATCCATCCTTCTTGCATTTTCACTGTGAACGACATGGTGGCCACTAGGATTCCTTTGCCAGACAATATCGATTATTCGACCCAGGCTGTCACTGTACCCGGGACCAAACGGCCTGGCCAGACTGGTAAGTGTTCACTGTTCAAACTCATTCGAACCTCTGCCATTGACTCTCCGTACAGCACACTATCGCAACGGTGATTATGACTGCTGCCCAGAGTATTATTCATCTGACGGCACCGTAGCCTTTTTTGATTTCGTCGATGTCAATACCCCTGGGCTTTTGAAGACCTTGCCAGAGGTTTTTGACAACGGCTACCAACTGGATGCAGATGCCAAACTTCTTGGCCACAGACCCGTCGTCTCTACACAGCCGTTAAAGTTTGGACCATACGTATGGCAGACTTACAGGCAGGTAGACGTCAAGAGACGTAGAATCGGTAGTGCATTGCATGAGCTCTTCAAATCGGGCGTCCTCAAAGCGGAAGACTTGCAGACGGTTGGCATTTGGTCACAAAATCGACCGGGTAGGTGGTGATTTGATGCTCGGGAAAAACTGTGCATTGACGAGAAGTAAGAATGGCAGATCGTTGAACTCGCTCTCCATGCCTATGACAAAGTTGGCGTTAGCCTCTATGATACCTTGGGGAAGGATTCAGTCGGTGAGAAATGAGATTTATCAACCAATGTGTCTCATAAGCTCACCTTTCCTAGAATTTATGTATGGTGATCTAGAAGACTGGCTGCCCTCGAACTAACCCGTATCACAGTATCAATCATTCTGCTCTCTCCATCGTATTCACGAGCTTGGACCACATACCGGCACTTCTCAAAGCATCTTCGAAAATTCCCGTCTTGAAGATGATTGTCTCATTTGATCCTATAGAGAGGCAAGTACGCGACACCCTTGCATCCTGGGGCGAATCAGTCGGTGTGCAAATAAAGGAACTAAGCGAGAGTGCGCTTCTCGTGTTCCCTTAGCTGTTCAGTAACTCAATGTTTGACATCTAGTTGAAAGCTTCGGTGAAGCACATCTCATAGACCCTTTGCCCGCCTCGCCGGACCAGATTGCATCATTGTGCTACACTTCCGTATGTTTCTCTTTATTATGCATGTGATTCCACCCTGATTTTTGTCGCTGTCAGGGGACCACAAACCGTCCAAAAGGTAACACATTTATGACGTCGCGGTTATTCTTCACTCATCTTTTTGCAGGAGCTATTCTGACCCATCTAAGTCTCGCAAGCGCAACGCACTCTGTCTTGTATGACAATTCGTCCCCTCCGAAGCCCTGCGTCCTCTCATATCTTCCCTTGGCCCACATATACGAGGTCATTACGATGCTTCTATCCTACAATCTATGTCTCACGAATTCTTCAGCGACTTGTGGAATTGGCAGTCATTACCATTGGTGGTTGTGTCGGATATTCCACTGGCGACCCCCTAAGAATTCTTGAAGACGCAAAACTTTTAAAGCCTCATATCTTCCCAGCCGTCCCCCGTATTCTCAACCGAATTTACCAATCAGCCATGGCTGGAGGGAATGCACCGGGCCTAAAGGGTGCATTATTCAGGACGGCTGTTCAAACCAAGCTTGATCAGTTGCATAAAACCGGCGTCTACACGCATCCATTATGGGACTTTTTGGTGTTTAGCAAGGTATGTGATATTGTGGAGTACAGATGTTGGAAACATAATTCTTCATAAAGATCCGAGCTGTCCTGGGTGGCAATGTAACACTCATCAGCACCGGCTCTGCGCCAATCAGTGCACAAGTGCTCGACTTTGTAAAGATTGCATTTTGCTGTGAAGTCACCGAAGGTACGCACTCTGTACTCTTTTACTTTTTTTGTCTGAGCATCTTCCAATTCCCAGGGCAAGTCTGGGAGCTATTGTTCATGCGATCGAGTTAATTTTCTTTTCAGATATGGTATGACGGAGAACTGCGCTATCTGTACGCGCACCATCAGGGATGACCCTACTTGTGGTGGTACCATTGGGCCTCCTGCACCCGTCTCTGAGGTGAAGCTTGTTGATGTACCCGCGATGAACTACACATCCGAGGACAAGCCCAACCCTCGTGGAGAGCTCTGCGTCCGTGGCGTACAGTGCTTCATTGGATACTACAAAGGTACTTTCCCAAGCTTCTGTGAGACTATCAATTCACAGGCTATCAGATGAGAAGAACACGCAGGATACTTTGAAGGATGGGTGGTTGCACACTGGTGACGTTGGCGAGGTCGATAGTCAGGGCCGCTTCAAGATCATTGACAGAGTCAAGGTGCGTATCGCATCCCCACATCTCCGCTCGTGACGTGACTCGTCCCAGAACATCATGAAATTAGCCCAAGGCGAGTACGTCGCGTTGGAAAAGGTCGAAAACGTATATACTGCCTGCCCGATCGTACAACAAATCTTTGTCCATGGCGATTCGTTGCAACCGTACCTCGTCGCTGTCCTCATTCCCGACCCTGTCGTCTTTGCACCCTTGGTGTCCGCCCTCTTTGGCAAGAAGGTCGCCGCTGACGATATCATGGCACTCAAGGCGGCAGTCAAGGATCCAAGAGTGATCCAAGAGGTTCTCGACTTGCTCTCCAAGGAAGCGCGCAAGAACAAACTTGCTGGGTAAGGATCACCTTGCGGACGCATCTCCCTGACTGATGGATTCCTTGCCTAGATTTGAGTTTGTGAAGCGCCTTCATCTGAGCATGGACCCGTTCACTATCGAGGAGAACACGTTGACGCCCACGCTGAAGCTGCGTCGCAAGGACGCCTACGCCAAATACAAGGCTGAAATCGACGCGCTTTATGCGCTTGGCGAAATCAAAGGACAACCCAGCAAGTTGTAAAGTCCTTAATCTCGTTGTTGGCAGGATGGATGGCCGGATCCCCCACAAATTATATTATTTATTCCACCACGGCTTGTAATCAATCTGTCTATTCGAGCGTCGTTTGGTATAAAGCGTTGCGTCTAATGCATTGGACTGACAAACGGTAAGTAACGTGCACACAGGAAATATCAAGGGAGGGTTGGCTTGTTGTAAACCAAGAAATGGCGAGAAATGGTGGTACATACTGTAGTAGACAAGGGAACCCATGATGTAGTGCCCTCCGAGGAGATTAGTTATCGATGGATAATGTCTGATCGCCAAACACGAGCACGCGATATATTTTCGGAAAACAAGAAGCCCCATGAGTGGTGTCAACATCAGATGCCGTTGAGAGCGATGGCATTCAAAACAGGAAGAACAACAGAATCAAATGGACAACCCCGTACAGAGATTGTACGTTTCGCACAGTCGAAGGTGCGTAACAAGTACGACATGATGAAGACTTGAAACGCAGCGGATCGGATATCATGTTGGAGCTGCTAATGACCAATTCGAAGATCCGGGCCTGTGAAGAAAAGAATCAATTCTCCTGGAAGACTGAGCGGAACAAAGGGGACTCAGGGAGAAAGCTAGACCGCCAGTGTGAACAGGAGAATAACAACATCAAATGTCGTTGCAAAAAAAAAAAAGCAAGCGCGAGACCAGACTCATCGCGAGTGCGCGTATAATTGGTAGGGGTCATAGCTGGCTCAAACCCATCGGTAGTGCGGATGGACGAATTCGCATTTCGTACATTGTCTG
>JBBPNZ010000089.1:0-40935 GCA_038091195.1 Phylloporus rhodoxanthus | reverse complement strand
CAAGGGCGAACGGGCGAGGTGGTAGGATGAGGTGGGGGTGATGGGACATGGTGGGGAAATGACGGGCGCTGCAATGTTAGTAAGCGTCATTGTCACCAAGTGATGTCAGAGTGACACACTCCCCCTTCAGCTCCGTTGGCTCGTGCGTCGGCCCGTACGTCTGTGTGATCCGCGTCTTGCTTTGTCATCAAGTATATACGTAGTTTCCCGCCTCCTATTTTCCCTTAGCGTCAAGCTTGTCTTTCCCGGCGTGCAACGCGAGAGTGAGCTGCGGGCTCCGGTGTCCATGACAAGTGAGGTGGGGGTGAGTCAAATCGCACATACCGTATTTGTTGGGGAGTGGATGCAAGGTTGGCGTGACCACGTCGGGCGAGAATGGGCTGGGCAGACGGGCATGGGCAATCATAGCCAACGGGTGGCGAGGGCTTGTCAATGAGAACGGGTTGGGCCGCACGAGATGGTGGACTTGGTTAAGCCGAAATGCTGACTAATATGGTTCCCATGTTGCAAAAAAGTATTTTGCATTCCCACGACTTACAAGCGCTTGTAAGGCCCCAAGATGCCGCCGGCTTCCAATTCGGCTTCTAATTCGACCGTTGGAAGGCACTCAAAAGGGTCAAAAGAGGTAAAATACAGTTCCCAGGGCCTAAATATGGCATCATGATCCTCATGTTTGTGACAAAATTTAGGTTAAATCCCGTTCCAATTGTCTCAGAATAAGTCTAAATACGGCAGTATTGGAAGGCAAGTTTGGACTTTTGCGACAAAGGTGTACTGACCAAAAGTGAAGATGACGACGGAACGTTGTTCCTCCTTCAATTACGATTTGCTTGTCTGCATTTCTTCAATAGTTTGCTCGCGAGTTTCCCATAGGTTGACATTCATTGCATTTCTGCGGCCTGTGGGAGGCCCAGAAGACGGATCCGTGGAAGTGACTAATGACCGATCGATGAGGATCATCAACTGGGCATGGACTCATCCTCAGATCCGGCGCTACAACTCGATGCCGTGATTGTTGTATGCTCCCCATACGAGAGTAGTGCTTCATCTGGTTGGAGCCGATTTTTGGCCCAAGCTTGGCCCGAGCTGACACGAATTCAAAAGGATCCCGTGGGAGAGTGGACGGTTGATTGGACTTGAAGTGATTCTGCCAGCTGGCATGGCTACCCCACCCGATGCACCCGACGTTAACTTGAATGGCGTCCCATCGGAAGCCGTAGCTGTCACATCTGCTGTCTCACCACTGCCAAATGGCACAGACTCGATACTAGAGCAAAGCAGCACGACGACTTCAAACAAACACGCTGGACTGCTCGAGGTGTTCAAAGCAAACCTCGCCCAAGCAGGTCTCTATCGACCCGCAACCGACAAAGTACGAGCGAGCCATGATGACGTGACTCTCATGTGCGTCTCCCCGTTCACCTCCTACAAACCTCTGACCACAACTCGGAACAAGGCGCTTTCTGCGCGCACGCCGGTATGACCTCAACAAGGCCGAGAAGCAGTTCGCCCGCGCGGAGGCTTGGCGGAAGCAGCACAACGTCGATGAGCTGTTCAAGTCGTTCGACACCGCCGAGTTGGAGTCGTCCCAGAGATTCTACCCGCGCTGGACGGGGCGCAGAGACAAAGTACGCGCTTTCCTTTTCAACCCCAACCGCACCGACTCGCTCTCCAGCGAGGCGTACCGCTGTTCGTCTACCGATTGGCTTCGCTCGACAGCGCGCTGCGTCGCGAGTTGGACGCAGTTCCATCAGAGAGACGTCATCAACGTATGTACGTGCATTTGACAGGGTACCGTGGTGGGTGGCTAAACGCCTTGGCAGCGTCGTGCTCTACGAATTCATGACCCGCTTTGTCATACCCATCTGCGACCACGTACCCCACGAACCATCGACGCCGATATCCTCGGTCATGACTATCACTGACTTCACTGACGTGTCACTGTCTGTGCTCTGGTCCTTCAGGAACCACTTCCAGCAAGCGTCCACAATGGCCACCGCCAACTATCCTGAAACACTGAATACCATTGCTATCGTGAACGCGCCGTCCTTTTTTCCTACCGTGTGGAATTGGTTCAAGGTATGTACCAAGAATGACATACAGATGCAAAAGACGACTGAATGCTTGGTCAGGGTTGGTTTGACGAGGGCACTCGACGCAAGATCCATATTCTTGGAAAAGACTCTGGGGATACCCTTCGCAAAATGATCAAGGAGGAAGACTTGCCGGAATGTTATGGGGGGAAACTGAAATGGGTCTTTGAAGACGAGCCATCCTTGGACAGCGAGATCCAGAAGGCTATCGGCGAAATGCCAAAAGGACTAGTTGCTTTCGTTGACGGCGCAATTATGACACCATAGCGATCTCACATTACATCTTGAGTTACCCTGTGTATCTGCATGAACGACAAATTACTAGAGATTGAAACTGAACTCTTTCTGAATTTGCGCTTTTCGTCATTTCGTCACATTTCTCGCAATCATCCAGTCGCATCGCTCCACCCCGCATAGTCGCACTTGTCGACTGCTCGGATTCGGACTCCTCTTTGGTGCAACAAGTTGTCGCACAACTGGGTTACACCGGATGGGTAGATTCAGAAATTAATTGGTCTATTGTGTGCTGTCGTTGCTCGGAAGTGAGAATCTTTCACAAACTGATTGTGGCTCTGGTGAGACATGGCCCGACGTGATGGAGTGGTAAATTGTGAGAGCTGGGGATGCAGTGCGGGGCCGCTGAGGAAAGTACTATCAATGTTGAGGTTGTAGTGTGAGCCATTGCGTATTGTAGAAGAAAGCTGGCTCACCGAATGCCCCTCGAGGTTATCTTTTAACCGCTGTACAGCCTTCTGAGCAACGTCATGAGCCCTTGACGTTGGAGTTGCAAAACATCCGATTGGCCACACCGTTGGCGTAGATATTGATGGCCTCAGTAATCCCTCTCGCAAAGGTATAACATGACGCCTTCAAAAGATGGTACTCCGTCATTGAACGGTTCACATCCAGAACCAAGAAGGAAACATGTCGAAGGGAAGGGGCATGTGGTGGCTGCCATGTAATGTTTTGGAGGTATACTGTGTCTGGCGGGGGAGTGGGAGTAGTGGTAGGGTCCAAGACAGTGAGAGAATCACTCGCTGGGCCCCAAAGTCCAAGTTTCGAGACGATAGTGTTGTCGCGGATCGTCCTCTCCACTTTGATCACGGGACAGGGGGGTTGGGAGGTTGCTCACGATGGTGGACTCGGATCCACAAGTATTCAAATTCTTGAGAGATTTTTCCTTGTAGTGTTCGACTCCCATGACGATGTAGGCTTCACGAGCGTCATGCAGGGCGAGCTCGTCCGACCAATGTGTAGGAATTAGGGATTGTTCGGAGTAAGGAGAGTGTCCATGGGGGAAGAGAATTTCTCTAAGAAGGGCTGAGGGGAAAAGACGAGGATGGAGAAAACACCCTCCATGGCGAGATATATATACAAGTTGGTGGAATGCTGAACGTTGAACAGCCGCTTGCATACGTGATTACATAAACAACATCTCCCTACGCGCAGGCCAACGCTTTTACATACTGTAGTAAGTCTGTTTCGAATCTGGCCCTCATCCTCCCAAGCCCGTTTAATCACGGCGTCAAATGACAGTCAGATGCTCGGTGTCGTGTTTATCGTACGTCACAGGTTTTCGAATCCCGCACTTCCATTCCCAAATCCCAATGCCATTGGAGCGACAGGTAAATTGATTCGTGAATAAGACAGATGATAACTCTCATCTCCAAGGATCAAATAATACCTTCCCGCATCTCCCCTTGTCAAAATCGTCGTACGTTTGTGCTGCTACGTCAAACCCCACGACCTTCTCTACCAGATTTGTCTCATCCCCGACCTCTCCAAAGATGTCCTGCCTTCGAAGTAGCAAGTCGAGCGCCATGGGGAACATTGCTCTTACTGGGCAGCGCCCAAAGTCCAACGACACGTTCTTGTTGTACAGCTGTCGACCCGTATATGGCACCTGGTACTGTGCGTGTACGCCTACCGAGGTTATGCATCCAAACGGTCTCACCAATTCGTATGCAAGTGATAGAGCGCTTGTGTTCCCGACAGCCTGTGTCGCAAGCACCAGTCTTGATTATCATGTCGATTTGAATCCTCAAGATCTTGCGCTCACCTCCAAAACGGAATTACATCCAATTCCTTCCGTCCAATTCGTGACGATATCCTTACTCGCTTCAATACCAGACACTTCTAGATGACCACTCCGCAGCTTTCCATACGCATTCGAGACCTTGGCGTATATTGTCTGTACCTTCTTGCGTCGACTTTCCGTTGGGTCGACTGCGACAATGCGAAAATCCGCGTCTCTTGTATATAGCATATCGAGCAGCGCGATGCATGTACACTGTTCCAATTCATAGCGGTGTTCATGACTGTGTAAGACCCGGTTAGCAAACATGACGCACCACTCCAACTGGTCCAAGACCAATGATGGCGATCGTCAACACCTTGTCTTCTGGCATCAATGGCACCGCACCGCCACCCTCCAGCAGTCCAGCACCTAAACTGTAAGGGTATGGCTTCGACGTCAACATCGGCAGCATCTTTGGATGATTCAACGCCTGAAAGGCTGCGAATACGCCCGTCGGTAAGATATCGCATAGTAACAGCAATGACGAATCAGCGAGTTTCCCGATCGTCTCTTTTGTCTCATTGTCGGCGTTCACGGAAGCAGTAGATATCCCTTCCAGATTGTAAAGTGTACCACCCGCACGTGGGACACGAACATACTGAGCTTGTCCCCCCGGTGTGTGCGGCGTTCCAAAGAGTTGGCTGTTGATACATCTGCAGGTAAAACCAACCCGGCAAAAACTAGCGAACCCGGTCATGGGAGCTGGTCAGTGAAGGGGGTGAAATGACAACGTACTGGCACTCTCCACAGGAGACGGTGAAGGGTGAGACAACTTTATCTCCAACTTTGAGAGTCGAGTACAGATGCGGTCGATTTGTCGATCCTGGATGGAAGTTTGCACCGAGCGCAATCACTTCTCCAATGAACTCATGTCCGCAGACAGAGCTAGTAGATATAGTTTTCATCAAGTATATTGACGGAAACAAACGGGAGACATACGGTTCCGTTGAGCCCTCCGTGCCACGGTAAACATGCAGATCGCTGCCACATAACCCCGCAAGCTAGTAGAAACCAGAGATTCTTAGAAACATATGTAAACTATCCATGATGTGCATGCCTTGACTTTGACGATTGCATCGTCAGGATGCTCTATCCTGGATATCAACCTAGTCAGCGCGATCTATCCCAAAGCTTGGCTCACGCTCACCCTGGAATAGGGATCTCCTCAACACGGATGTCATACGCTGGGGGGTACCAACGTATAGCGGATTGCATGCCTGTCGGCAGTCAGACAGTGAAATCGGCGCTGATAAGAGGGCACCAGGCAAGCTATTTCCTCGGACCGGACCGGACCGGCGCATACACTGTTAGCTGGGTCAGAAGCGACCCTTGTCCTCGAGCTCTGGCCCATCATGATGGAGAAGCTAACGTCGTCAAGTGTCACGCAAGTCAAAGATGAAGGTTACGAAGACAAGTCAAGTATCGTGAGCGACGACTTTATGCACGCAAATTGAACCGGCTTCAAACTCCCTAGCATTCAATGTCGCGCGAGGTTTACTAAAAACAAAGCATTATACAAACTCTGGGAGGAATTAACCCTCAAGTTTTGTATCTATAAACGAAAGTATGTACATGCTAACATCGTACAGCAATGCATTTACGATCCAAATTTCTGTTTCTCCGCATTGATGCTCGCCTCTGGCCTCTCGCTACTTTTTACCTTTCCAAAGCACAAGTAATATCATCAGTTGCGCTAATAACATCAAACCGGCCCACAATGTATAAAGGCCACCATCTCCGATAGCGTCCTGACCGATAGGTGAGCGCAGATCAAATACCAGTGGTGCAATGGAGGACAACCTGCAATGGGACCGCAACCTCCGCAGCGAAGAAGGCAAACGAACCACGAAACGAAGAGTTTGCAGCAACTGTACTAGACGACCGCCCGACATTAGCGTCTACGATGTATGCCAAGGTGCTAGCATATCCATCTGATGGTCCCTATATGAGAACGAACGAAAATTCGGGTGCAACATACATCGAAAAGAATCCAGACAAAAAGAGCATGATGCAGATTGCTGAGATGTGCACATGCTGTTGGCAAACCCAGGCATACCCAACAATGGAAGGCAGAAACCACCACATAACAAGCTTAGTACTTTCTAATCTCATCTACGATGCAATCAGTAAAGTATAGATCCGAGTCTTTAACAACTCATCTGGCTCACCTCTGCATAGCTGACTCCACCATTTGCAGCTTTGAGGCGAGTAAGTGTCCTATCAGACCACCATCTACCCAAAATGCTGGCTAGAATGGTCCCTAGTAAAGAAACGTCAATGTTTGTGCTAGCTATATCGCAATCTGAGCTATAAATGCACTGACCGATCCCGTACGAAAGCAACACCAGACCAGTCGTCATGGCATTATAGTTGGAATAAAGCGACAACGTTCGTGCACAAGTGTGCACGATACTGAAGCCGAACGCGTAAAGAAAACCTAGTAGGAAAGAATCAATCAATTGTCGGCTCGATGTCAAAGTACCCACCAGAAGCAACAAAGATAATAACATTATTCTTGCGGATCAGAATGCATAGGAAAGGAGGGAGTGGATTAACATCCATGATCGATAATTTGACATCTTTAATAGCCGGAGGTGGGACGACCGCACGTTCCGCTTCCACGTCGCCCTGGGGTATTTGATCTCCAGAATTTCCACCATCTGATGTCATCTTATCACTGACCACAGATTGCTCTCCTCGTGTGGCATCCTTTCTTGCATGTCAATGCGTTGCTGGATGCGTCTCTGCAAGATGCTTTGGTATGCCGAACTTCGTTCCTTCCTGAACGTATCTTTGAACAGAAACAGAAACGCTAGGAATATCAAGCCTCCCCGAAATGCGAGGAACACAAATATCGCACGCCAACTCAATGCCTGCGTGAGGCCGCCGCCAAGGATAGCTCCGATGGCAGGACCCGGGAGTGGTCCAGTATAGTAGATACCCATCATGGACTCTCGTTGATGTGGCTCAAAAATATCTGCGAGTGTTGCAGCACCGATGGAATTCACGGCGCTCGAGCTAGGCAGGTGAATTGAGTGGACGAGAAAGCATTGCATACAGAAAGCTTACCCAGCTGCCTGAACCACCCGCATACCAATGACAAGACGTATGGTCTTTGAGATGGCCACAATAATCGAACCGATGGTAAACAACGCAGTGGAGACTAAGTAGATGAACTATTGATAACAAATCAGTGAACGTGCCACCAATGTAACACCAAAACATCACGTACTTTCCTCCCCTTTATCTCGCTGATCGCACTCCAAAAGAAGGGGAAGTTTCCATGAACAAAAATGAAGAAAGACAAACTCATTCTAATATGATTGGCGGTCGCATGTAATTCCTGCTGGATCTGGGCGTTTGCAGCTAATGATTGAGTGATGCATCAAGCGCACTGTTTTCTTGGGACGGAAATAACTCACGACTCTGAATGTTAGTGGACATACCTGCAATCACAGCAGCAGCTGTAACGATGAACAAGACCACCAACTTCGGTAGATCGGGTGTTAACCACATTCACTCGTGCATTCAGAATAGTAATCTGACCTTTCTATTGATCGACCAAGTTCGCGGATCATCTTCCACAAGGGCATGCTCGATGTCAGGCATGAGTGCGTCCAGATCTGGAGGGCCCGACGAAGTAGACGTCGCACCAGAAGGTATACCCTTTCCCATAGGAATGGCATCAACCAGAGTCTGCGACGTTGTGATCATGCTCGGCGTAGTCCGGATTTCAGTTACCGTGCTTTTTTTCTGGATGATTTTATTGGATGGGCCCAGTGCCTGTTAGGTCTTCAAAGTCCGGCGTCATCAGTTAAAGACATCGGTATCGTCGGGCCTGCGCTTTTACACAAATCATCTTGGCTTTATGGCTTCTTCCGCGGGCCCTCCTCCTTCCAACCCCATGGCGTCGAACGACAGTCAGATAGATCATCGGTGTCGTGCGTATCGTTCGCCACGGCGATCTGCGAAGACTTTTATCAAGATCCAGCGACATGTGTAACGCGAGTTTGAGTCATCGCTATCGCTATCTCGCAGTGGAATTGTGGAGTCCCACTCTACCAACAAGAATTCCAGCTGGGTGAGTTGTTGCAGTCCATCTACTTGAACGCATCCTCCCCGGTCTCTTCAACCCGTCTCAAGTATTTATCCGCGCTGATCTCGGGGGTGAAGGTGTGTATGAGTGCGTATCGCTTACACAGGCCTGTCACGCGTAGCGTCGACTCTCTGGCAGAAAACTGTCTCCCCTCGATCTGCATTCAATCAATCACAGACGCACACCACTGATTTTTACAACTCTGCCGAGTTCTGGCAGACGGCCAATCAAAGCGCTTCGTTCCTGGAATCCCTTCGTCCCTATCTCGACGGTCGATCGATCAGCCTGAAAAACATGGTGCAAAAGGGTGCCTCTATGCCTCATCGAGCCTGACCCCTGCATGCAGTAGAACGTGCGTCAGACCTGCCTTTCTGAACTTGTCACGAGCCCTGCGATCCAACGACGGTGCGCTGCACCTGTCGACGTTCCGCCCCTCCTCTCTCTGTGACTTTTTTTTTGATCCCAGGCCAACGCCAACCCAATCCATTTGCAAATTGCGTTGATCTTCTTGAAGGGCAACCCGTCGACGCGTGTTCATCCTACTTTCTACGTCGAAGTGCAAACTTCCACCTCTCGCGCTGCAACGCTCGCATTACGTCGCCAGTCAACTATGCCGTCACGGTCGCGCACTCGCGCTCGAGGTCCGCCAGCCAAGTATGAGCAGATCTGTGATTCGGTTCAAGTTCAAGAATGGGACCGACCACGAGAACTTTGTGACGTACAACTCTCTGGGGCAGACGGGGGAGGTCCCGCTCTCCCTCTCGATCGACGCTGTCGCTGTGAGCCCGTGTCTCGACACCACTCGTCCCCAAGCTGAGCTGACGTAGTGTCATAGGTGCTGGATTCCTCGGAGCTGGATTGACGCTTGCCGTGGTCATCATGGCGTTTGCGACGTTGATGTTCCTGGGATTGTTGGGCTTTGAAAAGAAGTCAAAAAAAGTGGCAACAGCAAGAGAAT
Organism: Phylloporus rhodoxanthus; assembly: GCA_038091195.1. Taxonomy (NCBI): domain Eukaryota; kingdom Fungi; phylum Basidiomycota; class Agaricomycetes; order Boletales; family Boletaceae; genus Phylloporus; species Phylloporus rhodoxanthus. The sequence goes on along the minus strand of JBBPNZ010000089.1, from coordinate 31,711 downwards.
GACGATGTGGTATGTTCTCTTAAAAAGTCTATTCGGATGCTGAGTTGTGCAGGATGAGCTACAAAGAAAATAAGAAATAGATGGATGGGCACCAACAGTGCCTCCGAAAAGCGAAATTTGATTTCCATATTCAACGCCTGAAGCTGCAATTACGCACAATGACACATCAGCGAGTTTCCAGTCGTTTCTCTTGTCTTGTCGCCGTTCACGGAGGCAGCAGATATTCCTTCCAGATTGTAAAGTGTACCACCCGTATGTAGGACATGAACATACTGAGCATGTCACCCCGGGCCATGAACGCGACACGAGACAGCGAGGCATAAAAAATTTGATCGCTCGTGTGCACGGCTGGTTGTTCGTTCTCGCTGTCCTCGCCGTCGACCAGCACCCCTTCCTCGTCGTCTCACACAGCGACCATGGCTGCATCTCAGCAGACCTACCGCTCCTACTTTACCCCGAGTGTGGGGCGTTCCAAAGAGTTGATACATCTGCAGATGAAACCAACCTGGCAAAAACTGGCGAACCCGGTCACGGAAACTGATCAATGAATAGGGGAAAATGACAACGTACTGTCCTCAGGAGACGGCGAAGGGTGAGACAATTCCATCAACGTCGAGAATAGAGTACAGATGCGATGGAAGTTTTCATCGAGCGCAATCACTTCTCCAATGAACTCGTGTTCCAGACAGAACTAATATGTAGATATCGTTTCGTTGGAGTATCTTGACGAAATCAGGCGACTTACGTTTCTGTTGAGCCACCCTTGCTATGGTAAACGTGCAAATCGCTGCCACATAACCCCACAAGCTGGTAGAAACTCGAGATTCTTAGAAAACTACCATGATGCATGTGCATGCCTTGGCTTTGATCGTATCGTCAAGATGCTCTATCTTGGATATCACACTAGCCAGCGTAATCCATCCCAGAGCTTGGTTCACGCTCACTCTGGATTTGGATGTCGTGCGCTGGACTCCGGGTACTAACGTATCGCGGATTGCATGCCAGTAAGGACAAGAGAGCAAGCTATTTCCTCCTTTTTATGCATAACTTCCGGCTACAAAATAAACCACGCGCGCTCCCTGGTATTCGAGGTGTACTAAAAACGAAGCATTATACAAACTCTGGGGTAACCTTAAGTTTTGTATATCTACATGCTAATGTCGTACAGCAATGTAACATTTACGATCCAAACTTTTGCTTCTCTACATCAATACTCGCTTCTCGCCACATTTTACCTTTCCAAAGCACAAGTAATATCATCAGTTGCGCCAATAACATCAAACCAGCCCACAATGTATAAAGGCCACCATCTCCGATAGCGTCCTGACCGATGGGTGAGTGCAGATCACACACTGGTGGAACAGAGACCAACCTGCAATGGGACTGCAACCTCTGCAGCAAAGAAAGCAAGCAAACCGCGAAATGAAGCGTTTGCAGCAACTGCACTAGACGACCGCCCGACATTCGCGTCTACGATGTACGCCAAGGTGCTAGCATATATCCATCTGATGATCCCTATGAGGTCAAATGAGAACAAATGAAAATTCGGGTGCAACGTACATTGAAAAGAATCCAGACAAAAAGAGCATGATGCAGATCGCTGAGATGTGCACACGCTGTTGGCAAACCCAGGCGTACCCAACAACGGAAGGCGGAAACCACCACATGACAAGCTTAGTACTTTCTAATCTCATCTACGATGCAATCAGAAAAGTATAGATCCAAGTCTTTAACAACTCATCTGGCTCACCTCTGGGTAGTAGCTGACCCCACCATTTGTAGCTTTGAGGCGAGTAAGTGTTTTATCAGACCACCATCCGCCCAAAATGCTGCCTAGCACAGTTCCTAGAGAAATATCAACGTTTATTCTGGCTATATCAGATTCTGAAGTATCAATGCACTGACCGATCCCGTACGAAAGCAGCACCAAACCAGTCGTCATGGCATTATAATCATAATAAAGCGATAACGTTCGTGCACAAGTGTACACGATACTGAAGCCGAACGCACAAAGAAGACCTAGTAGGAAAGAATCAAATCGATTGTTCGGCTCGATATCAAAGTACCCACCAGAAGCGAACAAGATAATAACATTATTCTTGCGGATCAGGATGCGTAGGAAAGGAGGGAATGGATTAACATCCGTGATCGATAATTTGACATCTCTAATAGCCAGAGGTGGGACGACCACACGTCGCTCTTCTACGTCACCGTGGGGCATTCGATCTCCAGGATTTCCACCATCTGATGTCACCTTATCACTGACCACAGGTTGCTCTCCTCGTGTAGCATCCTTTTCTTGCGTGGCAATGCGTTGCTGGATGCGTCTCTGCAAGATGCTTTGGTATGCCGAACTTCGTTCCTTCCTGAACGTATCTTTGAACAGAAACAGAAACGCTATAAATATCAAGCCTCCCCAAATTGCCAAGAATCCAAATATCGCACGCCAACTCAATGCCTGCGTGAGGCCGCCGCCAAGGATAGCTCCGATAGCGGGACCCAGGAGTGGTCCAGTATAGTAGACACCCATCATAGACCCTCGTTGGTGTGGCTCAAAAATATCTGCAAGGGTTGCAGCACCGATGGAATTCACCGCACTCGAGCTAGGCAGATGAATTGAATGGACGAGAAAGCTTACAGAAAGCTTACCCAGCTGCCTGAACCACCCGCATGCCAATGACAAGACGTATGGTCTTTGAGACGGCCACAATAATCGAACCGATGGTAAACAGCGCAACGGAGACTAAGTAGATGAGCTATCGACAACAAATCGGTGAACGTGCCACCAATGTAACACCAAAACATTACGTACTTTCCTCCCCTTAATCTCGCTGATCGCACTCCAAAAGAAGGGGAAGTTTCCCTGAACAAGAATGGAGAAGGACAAACTCATGCTAATTTGATTGGCGGTCGCATGTAATTCCTGCTGGATCTGGGCGTTTGCAGCTAACGATTAAGTGATGCATCAAGCGTGCTATTTTCTTGGGACAGAAATAACTCACGATTCTGAATGTTAGCGGACATACCTGCAATCACGGCAGCAGCTGAAACAATGAACAAGACCACCAACTTCGGTAGAGAGGGTGTTAACCACATTCATTCGTGCATTCAGATAGAAATCTGACCTTTCTACTGTTCGACCAAGTTCGCGGATCATCTTCTACAAGCGCATGCTCGATGTCAAGCATAAGTGCGCCCTCTGGAGGGTTCGATGAAGTAGATGTTGCGCCAGAAGGTATACCCTTGCCAACAGGAATGGCGTCAACCAGAGTCTGCGACGTGCCTTCATGAACTTGAGTCATGATTCGTGAGTGTCATCGACTCGTGAAATAAGCAAGGTCTTTGGAGTAAAAAATCCGGAGACATCGAACTCTTAAATGTCACTGATCTTGAAACTATCCATTGAATGCCATGCCCCCCAACAAAAGTAGATTAGGTCACAAACAGGAACCCTTTTAGTCAGTTGTGAAGGGACGCTTGATCAAAAGGGTAGATCGGCCGATGACATCCGAAGAGTCATAGCAGGCAAAGCCAGACCTCGGTCTAGTACCACTGACAATGGTGACTTCAGGTCTTTAAAAGAGATGACCTGTAATAAAAACAACAATTAATAGGACGAGGTTGACCGGTCGCTGCGCGATGTTATCCAAAAAAAATAATAGTAAGCCAAACAGCAGTGACGCGTGACATTCGGCAGGTGCCGGTGGGACTCGCATCCTTTTTTTGGATTCCTCATTTATTGTGCTGTTGCCGGACATTTACAGGCTGTGGTGATGTATCGTATAGCTAATCACGCATTCCCCCTTGACCACATACTGCGTAGGAAAGGATGAATACTTACCACAAGTGGTTGGATGACTCCTTTCTATCTATGCATTCTATCAATAGATTACCTGCCGAAACCTAGTTCAGAACGCGCATTTATTGAAGGTCGCTACTCTCACGTCCAAACTGGGGTACTCCTGCTTTACTTTGGCATGGGCAAAAAAAGGTTTGCCTTTAGTCGCCCGACAAAGCGCATGACGTCCTTGGACGACGGAGCCAGAACCTTCCATGTACCCACCAAGTTATCACCTTACGGAATGTGGGGAGAGCTTGCAATCATACTCGGCGTAGTCCAGATTTCAGGTACTGTGCTTTGATTTTATTAGATGGGCCCAGGGCCTGTCAGGGTCTTCAAAGTCCGGCGCCATCAGCTAAAGACATCGGTATCAGCGGGCCAGCGCTTTTACATAAATCACCTTGGCTTTATGGCTTCTTCCGCGGGCCCTCCTCCTTCCAACCCCGTGGCGTTAAACGACAGTCAGATCCTCGGTGTCGTACTTATTGTTCGTTCGCCACGGCGATCTGCAAAGACTTTTATCAAGATCCAGTGACAATGGGTAATGTAAGTTTGAGTCATCACTATCGCTACCTCGCAGTTGGAGTCCATCTCTTGAATGCACCTCCCTTCGTATATCCCCGGAACAACCAGTCTCGAGTGTTTATCCGCGCTGATCTCGAGGGTGAGAGCGGCGTTGTGTATGGTGCGTATCACTTACGCAGGGCCTGTGACCCATCACAGTCGATAACAATATCATGCTCGCCAACGGCTCAACGATCGTCGCACCGCTTGGAAAATCTCAGGTTTGGCGATCTCATTCCCTCGCTAACATTGATTTGACCAAGCAAAATCTCGCGATCGTGCCAGTATGTCCCCAGTAAATCCACTAGCAAGATCTTTTGCCGCCAGCTCGGGCTAACCAAGGAGTTGAGTCGACGCCGTGGATCCGAATCTGGTTGTCTCGCTCTGGACTGCAATGTCGGTACCCCACGTTCCTCTCCCCTCGATCTGCATTCAATCGATCACAGGCATTTGACACGCACGCCACCGATTTTTGCAACTCTGCCGAGTTCTGGCAGATGGCCAATCAAAGCGCTTCGTCCCTATCTCGACGGCCGATCGGTCAGCCTGAAAAATATGGTGCGAAGGGGTGCTTCTGTATGCCTCATCGAGCCTGACCCCTGCATGCAGTAGAACCTGCGTCGGACCTGCCTTCAATCTGAACTTGTTATGAGCCCTGCGATTCAACGACGGCGCGCTGCACCTGTCGACGTTCCGCCCCTCTCTCCGTGACTTTTTTCGAACCGAGCAACCCGTCGTCGCGTGTTCATCCTGCTTTCTACGTCGAAGCACAAACTTCCACCTCTTGCGCTGCAACGCTCGCATTACTTCGCCAGTAAACTACGCCGCCGCCGTCGCGCTCGAGGTCTGCCAGCCAAGTACGGGCAGACCCATGATTCGGTTGAAGTTCAAGAATAGGACCGACGACGACTTTGTGACGTACGACTTTTTGGGGCAGACGGGGGACGTCCCGCTCTCCAATAATATCGCATAGTAACAGCAATGACAAATCATCGTCATAACGTCGTAAGATGGCAAGACAGCTACCACGAGCGACGACTCAGACTCTCTTTATGCCAATTGAACTGGCTATAAAATAAACCACACTCCCTTATACAAACTCTGGGGTAACCTTAAGTATATCTACAATCGACGCCAGTATCTAAAGTATGTACACGCTAACGTCGTACAGTAGTGTAACATTTACGATCCAAACTTTTGTTTCTCCGCATCAATGCTCGCCTCTCGCCACTTTTTACCTTTCCAAAGCACAAGTAATATCATCAATTGCGCCAATAACATCAAACCGGCCCACAATGTATAAAGGCCACCATCTCCGATAGCGTCCTGACCCATAGGTAAGCAGACTACACACTGGTGGAACAGAGACGAACCTGCAATGGGACTGCAGCCTCTGCAGCAACGAAGGCAAACAAACCACGAAATGAGGCATTTACAGCAACTGCACTAGATGACTGCCCGACATTAGCATCCACAATATATGCCAAGGTGCTAGCATATATCCATCTGATGGTCCCTATGAGGTCAGGACAGGACAAGTGAATCCGGGTGCAACATACATCGAAAAGAATCCAGACAAAAAGAGCATGATGCAGATCGCTGAGATGTGCACACGCTGTTGGCAAACCCAGGCGTACCCAACAACGGAAGGCGGAAACCACCACATTACAAGCTTAGTACTTTCTAATCTCATCTACGATGCAATCAGCAAAGTATAGATCCGAGTCATTAACAACCCATCTGGCTCACCTCTGGGTAGCTGACCCCACCATTTGTAGCTTTGAGGCGAGTAAGTGTTTTATCAGACCACCATCCACCCAAAATGCTGCCTAGCACAGTTCCTAGAGAAACATCAATGTTCGTTCTGGCTACATCAGATTCTGAACTATCAATGCACTGACCGATCCCGTACGAAAGCAGCACCAGACCAGTCGTCATGGCATTGTAATTATAATAAAGCGATAACGTTCGTGCACAAGTGTATACGATACTGAAGCCAAATGCAAAAAGAGGACCTAGAGGAGAATTGAATCAATTGTTTGGCCCCGATGGCAAAGTACCCACCAGAAGCAAACAAGATAATGATATTATTCTTGCGGATCAGAATGCATAGGTAAGGAAGGAATGGATTAACGTCCATGATCGATAATTTAACTTCCTTGATAGCCAGAGGTGGGACGACCACATGTTGCACTTCCACGTCACCCTGGGGTATTTGACCTCCGAAACTTTCATCGTCAGATGTCGACTTCTCACTGACCATAGGTTGCTCTCCTCGTGTGGCATCCTTTTCTTGCATGGCAATGCGTTGCTGGATGCGTCTCTGCAGGATTCTTTGGTATGCTGAACTTCGCTCCTTCCTGAATGTATCTTTGAATAGAAACAGGAACGCTAGGAATATCAAGCCTCCCCAAATTGCTAAGAATCCAAAGATCGCACGCCAACCCAATGCCTGTGTGAGCCCGCCACCAAGGACACCTCCGATAGCAGGACCCAGGAGTGGTCCAGTATAGTAGATACCTATCATGGACCCTCGTTGATGTGGCTCAAAAATATCTGCGAGTGTTGCAGCACCAATGGAAATCACGGCACTTGAGCTAGGCGAATGAATTGAGTGGACGGAAAATAATTGGATATAGAAAGCTTACCCAACTGCCTGAACCACCCGCATGCCAATGACAAGACGTATGGTCTTTGAGATGGCCACAATAATCGAACCGATGGTAAACAGCGCAACGGAGACCAAGTAGATGAGCTATCAACAACAAATCAGTGAACGTGCCACCAATGTAACTATCACGTACTTTTCTCCCCTTGATCTCGCTGACCACACTCCAAAAGAACGGGAAGTTTCCCTGAACAAGAATGAAGAAAGACAAACTCATGCTAATTTGATTGGTGGTCGCATGTAGTTGCTGCTGGATCTGGGCGTTTGCAGCTAACGATTAAGTGATGCATCAAGTGCGCTGATTTCTTGGGACGGAAATAACTCACGATTCTGAATGTTAGAAGACATACCTGCAATTACAGCAGCAGCTGTAACGATGAACAAGACTACAAACTTAAGCAGATTGGGTGTTAAATACATTCGTTCATACATTCAGAATAGAAATCTGACCTTTCTATTATTGGACCAAGTTCGCGGATCATCTTCTACAAGTGCATGCTCGATGTCAAGCATGAGTGCACCCTCTGGAGGGCCCGATGAAGTAGACGTCGCGCCAGAAGGTATACCCTTACCAACAGGAATGGCGTCAACCGGAGTCTGCGACGTGCTTTCGTGAACCCGGATCATGATTCGTGAGTGTCGTGAAGCAAGCAAGGTCTTTGGAGTAAAAAATCCGAAGACATCGAACTCTTAAATGTCATCTAGAAACTATCCATCGAACATATGACAAACCACGACCCTCACCACACAGCAACCTTTTAGTCAGTTATGAAGGGACGCTTGATCGAACCATGACCCTCACCACACAGCAACCTTTTAGTCGGTTATGAAGGGACGCTTGATCCAACCGTAGATCGGCTGATGGCATCCGGTGTTCCCCGGGGTCATAGCAAGCAAAGCCAGACCATCGGTCTAGTACCAACAATGGTACGCACTAGCAACTGGATATAGGCCCTGATGACTGATTCGATCTAAAAGAAGACCAGACAGTCAGACATAGAAGGCAAGAAAAGTGGATGAACACCACCTCCGGGGACTTCGGCGGGTCCTCCTGTGAGCCGACTAGAAAGATGGCCCGTGATTTCAGATATACAAGCAACACGGATCCGGGTCAGGTATCCTCCGTGAGGCACCTACGCCTTATGATGGCATGCTCGCCGGCCGACAGACATGATGACTGAATCACATTTCGTATTGTGAGCAGGCACCATGCAGGTGGTTTAGCGAGACGGAGGCCGTCTGTTATCAGCGCCATGAGGAAACCCCATAAGTACATAAATGAGTGCCTTGCGTTTGTCAGGTGCGGATCAAGACAAGCCGTAAAGTGGCACTGAAGATTAACAGGCCAAAATCGATGAAACCTGGACGCCTTCTCGGAGGCCGTCTGTTATCAACGCCATGAGGAAGCCCCATAAGTAAATGAGTGCCTTGCGTTTGTCAGGTGCGGATCAAGACAAGCCGTGAAGTGGCACTGAAGATTAACAGGCCAAAATCGATGAAACCTGAACGCCTTCCGAATCACTGCGGACTGAGTCGACAACCCCCTCCGATTCGCATCTAGAGTACATACGTCACCGGCCAGCAGGAAGTTGAAGCATCAGCAGGAATGCCAGGTGAATGTCTCAGCCTCACAGTGTTACGTGTCAGTGTAACGGTGCAAACATCGGAAAAATAACAGACAGATGGCCTCTTACTCGTATGAGAATGAATCTATCTGCCCAGGGGATGAGGCCTGAGCACTGTGGATAGTAGATCTACTGAACTTCAGTACATAATTCAATAAAACGCTGGATTCAGTGGAAAAAGTCAATGACATTTGTTATCGTCCTGTCTACCTTCTGCGCTAATCCACCCACTTCTTCCATTATATTAGGACGAGTATTGAGTGAATCTGAAACGCTGAGCTGAAATTTAGTTGTAATTACATTGAAGTTCGGTGACATATATACTGAATGCCAGCTACCAAACCCATGAACTTAATGGGTTATTGAACTCAAAACATAGAGTCGCTTTGACAGCATCAACGCTCGTCCAGCCAGAGTCGAGGACCAGCCCCCAGGACTACGCATGCAGCCACAAAATCGCTTTGGCGGCACCTGTCAAAAGTGCAGTGAGCCAGGACACAAAGCACGCAAGTGCCAAAAAGTCGAGAACAAGCCAGTGTAGGAACGACAGCCACAGCCACGACGGCATCCGAGACGCGTGACGCGTGACGTGTGCAACTGTTGACACCTTCCACATCGAGCGTGACAGCTGAGTGAGATGTGCCAGCGGACCGGTCGCCAACCCCACAGGAACGGCCGTTCGAGGAGCGCACCATGACAAGGTCAAATTGGCAAGCGAAGAGTGCGAGAGAGCTGAAGTAGCAAGCGGACAGGCTGAGTTGCGTCTTCTGGGCAACAAAGCTGCCGAGGAGGCTGTCGGTCCCAGCGGCACAGAAGGCCTTGTAGGCGCCACCCCAGAAGTCCTGCAGTGGTGACAAGACAGTCGCAACTGTTTATCACGCACAAACGGTGGTGCGTACAGGAAACGCGAAAGCCCACAGCACACTTGAGGGGGAGCGGGAATCGGTTGTCCTGACGAGGTGGCCAGTGTGAGCACACGCAGTGCATCGTACAATGACCACAACGGAGGGTACACGGCCCATACGAACAACCAATGAAGACAATGAGAACGCAGCCCTGCCGCTGATTCGCCCAGGCATGCCCCAGAGCCGCCCGACACAATGGCGAGCACGGAGGCAAGGATGAGAGGAGTTGGTGGCAGCCATAGTCATATTAGTCACATATACTATGTTGTCCTAGATATTCAAAGGTCTTGTGGTTTAATCTGAGTGGTAATAATCATGCAAGATAACAGTGCGTGCAGTGGCCTGCGACGGGAGAGGTAGAGGAAAGAGTACATAGGACAATTGACTCGGACTTTTTTCCTACACTTTCCGTCCGTCATCACACACTCTAAACTTCAGAGTGGATCAGTGCCGCTTCAGTAGATTTTTTTCCAGTTTGGAAATTCATGTAAGTACTCTATGAACCCCCAGTCATTATCCAATTAATCTTTCGCAATTCATTGATTCTACTATCCACAGTGTGAGGCTACACCGACATTTCCTCGACCCACTGATTGGTCAAAAAGAGAAACCGCAGGGCTAACTGGCACACTCGGCAAATAGTACCGGCCCTACATGCAATTGATCTCCGAACCAGACATCAAGGTATCATGCAATGACCTGGCTCTTTACTTCCAGATCCGACACCATATACTATGGCCTATCGGTGCACAGGCCTTGATACTTTTGCTCTTGGCAGACCTCCAGCTCTGACTTGAAGCCCGCCAGAAAAAGTTCGTCGAAAATCGATGCATGTATCATCGGGAGTTTGCGAGCAACATCACGGTAGTTCCAATCCGCGCACGCGGGGTCCTAAAAACTGGGTTGCGAGTCTCTTCGTGACCGCGGTTCCGTCTACAAAGATCTGTGTCCCGAGGTAGACGCTCAGAGCCGACTTCATGTATGTCAGTATCCTATCAAGCTTTGTAACAGATTGACAGGGCAGCAGCCGTTACAGGAAAAACTGCCGCACTTGATCAAAGATCGTAAAGTGTGCGTTGAAACAGGATACCACTGCCTTGGGACACTTATTTGGGGCTGACGGACAAAGCAACTACACAATCGGCGATGTCAGATATGCGTGATCGCACAGATGATTCACTCGACACGTCTGGGGAAACCAACCTCCCGCGGGCAGCACAGTAACCAGTCAGTTTTCAAGTTTTCAACTATAGGAGGGCACACATGTTGTATGCCCAGCCCCGATGGCAAGTCAATCTTTACAGTAGTGAGTGTTGACACTCAATCGCTGGGCTTCGAATTCTTTGAATATCTGACGATAGTGTTATACCTAGCGCCGGGATGTATGTCACAAATGAGAAACTAAAGAAGCGGCACAGAGCGCTTTGCCGTTCGAATGGCGCGATTTTGTTATTCACGCCGCTTCATTTCCAAAGATGTTTGGATCCGTTTCGCAAAACGTACCAACCCTTTGAAATGGAACCATGCGAGGTGTTTCGTACTCCCATATTTCTTTCTTGCTTAGAGAAGACCAGGGACGGATCGCCTTAGGGTTTCGCTCTCACACACTCTCCCTTGTCACCAGTGGCTGACTCCTCTATCACCACATGCGTTCTACCAAACAATCCTTTTTCTGTTCCTAGATTACACGCTGAAACTCAGTTCAGATCGCACATTTAAAGATCGTTACCACAGCCCGTTGGAAAACGGCTTCAGTCGTTACAAAGTGCATGACATCCTTGGATGGGCTTTCCACCGGTTGTCATGTACCAAGTTATCATCTTACGGAATGTGTGAAAAGCTTGTGATGATACCCGGCCTAGTCCGGATTTCAGGTATGTGTTTTCTTTCTTGAGGATGATGGGCCCCAGGCTATCAGGGTCTTCCTAAGTCCGGCACCATCGGATAAAAACCCATCGTTATCCCCCGACGCCTGGCCAGCGCTTTTACATAAAATCACCTTGGCTTTACCACTTCATCCGTACGCCTCTTCCTAAACCCGTTTAATCATGGCGTCGGACGACAGTCAGAGCCTTGGTGTCGTGCTTATTGTACGTCATGGCGATCGGCAAGGCTTTTATCAAAACCCAATGACTTACACCGCGACCGCGACTCAAGTCACGCCGTTGGGTAACGTGAGTCTGAGTCATCGTAATCGCCATCTCGCAGCTGGAGTCCAATCCCAACTCACCCACTCTAGCAACAAGAATTCCAGCTGGGCGGGCTGTTGCACTCCATCTACTTGAACACATCCTCGCCTTCGTACATCCCCGGAATAAGCACCAGTCTCTTCAACCAGTCTCAAGTGTTCATCCGCGCTGATCTCGGGGGTGAAAGCGGGGTCATATATGACTCGTGCGTGTCCCTCACGCAGGGCCTGTGGCCGGTCACAGCCGATAACAACATCACGCTCGCCAACGGTTCTACAATTGTCGCACCGCTTGGAGGATATCAGGTTTGGCGATCTCATTTCCTCGCTAACATCGATTTGACTAAACAACATCTCGCGATCACGCAGTATATCCCCAGTAAGTCCACTAGCAAGATCTTTTGCCGCCACCTCGGGCTAACCAGGGAGTTGAGTCGACGCCGTGGATCCAAATCTGGTTGTCTCACTGGAGGGGTTTTTGGACTGCAATGTCGGTACCCCGCGTTCCGCTCCCTAGATCTGCATTCAATTGATCCCAGACATTTGACACACACACCACCGACTTCTACAACTCTACCGGGTTCCAGCAGATGGCCGATCAAAGCGCTCAGTTCCTGGGATCCCTTCGTCCCTACCTTGACGGTCGATCTGTCAGCCTGACAAACATGGTGCGAAGCAGTGCCTCCAGTCGTGCCTCATCGAGACTGACCCTGCCTGCAGTGGAATGTACGTTGGACCTGCCTCGTGTGCGGCTAATTGAGATCACGACTCTCCGTTAGATCTACGATTACATGAACGTCAACAACATCCACAACGCCACGTTCGCCGATGCGCTTCCACCGACGTTCCTCGCACAAGCCAGAGCGCTCGCAAACTGGCACGAGCACAATGTCTTCACCGACACGAGCGCCTCGGGCATTGGGAACAGTGAGTCCAACGCTGCATCAGCCTCTCATCGGCTGACCCCGCACGTCTGGTCTAGTCGCCGGCCAAGCCATCGCGCCCCTGATTCTCAACGACATCAAGGGCATCGTGAACGCGACGAACCCGCTCAAGCTCACGATCAGCGCGATCGCCTACAAACCGTTCTTGTCCCTGTTCAACATGACCGGCGTCGCAGCTGCGAACCCCCAGCTCGCGGGCATCGGTGAGTCCCCCGCGTCCGCTCGCGCGGTCACCTTCACATCCCTTCGCCAGTCAACTATGCCGCCGCAGTCGCGCTCGAGGTCCGCCAGCCAAGAACGGGCGGACCCGTAATTCGGTTCAAGTTCAAGAACGGGACCAACGACGAGAACTTTGTGACGTACAACTTTTTGGGGCAGACAGGGGACGCCCCGCTCTCCCTCTTGATCGATGCTATCGCTGTGAGCTCGTGTCTCGACACCACTCGTGCCCAAGCTGACGTGACAGCCCTCTGCGGTGAACACCACGGCGACGTGGTGCAGCGTCTGCCAGAACTCACAAAAGAGAGGATGCGGCGCGCTCACGCTGGCTGCTCAGCAAGCGCGTTCGGCGGCCTTGTCGCCCATCAGCGTGGTAGGTGCTGGATTTCTCGGTGCTGGATTGACGCTTGCCGTGGTCATCATGGCGCTTGCGACGTTGATGTTCCTGGGATTGTTGGGCTTTGGAAAGAAGCCAAAAAGGTGGCAACGGCAAGAGGATGACGATGGGGTATGTTCTCACACAAACTCTATTCAAATGCTGAATTGTGCAGGTTGAGCTACGAAGAAATTAAGAAACGCATGGGCATGAACGATGCCTCTGGAAAGCGAAACAAAGTTGTATCATGATAAATCACAATGATCATTTGAAAACAGAGACAAAGAATCTAAGGAACATGTATACTGACACAATATGGTGACGTAGGGTCGTCAGTGATGTTTGAAACCAATCCAGATCTTGGGGAAAATGCAACGATATTGATGTAGCAAGTCTTGAACTTTGAAGGGCGTATCATCTCCAGTCTTGGTCGCTGTCGGCAGGATCGCTAAAGTCCTCATCTTCTGTGGCATCGTGAAATATATCTGGCAAGGTATATCAGATGAGCTGGTACGCAAACTGGATATTGGACAGACCGTCATCTGAATCTGAATCTTCCTCATCGGGATAATCATTCTTGTAGTACTCTTCGGCTGTGAGCGTTCACAACGGACCATAAGCACAACCTCAAGATCCAAGTCACAACACAAACCATTAGAGTCCTCGTCGGCCTCGTCTTCTTCCTCGGACTGAGAGTTGTCCGATAATTCATCATCCATGGATGGAAGGCCCGTCCTTAGGTAAAATGTAAGCATTCCAATGAAAAGCTGCAAATCTACCTACACCGTCCCAAAATTGGTAGCAAGCGAGCTCCACTCGGATAATGAAAAGTGCCTTCTGTAAAACACATCCCAAACGTAGTCGTCACTGGAGAATGCATATGACTTGGTGTTGGGAACAGCTGATGACGTCGTCTCTTGTACTGTGGACCATGAGCTTCTCCATGCGCGAGGGAAAAGCATCACGCACATGTAAGATAATCTTGTAGCATAGGCAGAAACCTTTCCATCTCGGGATCCATGGGAGGTAGGGTGGAACCCCGGTTTTCGAGGACTGCATCGTACATCTTGAAGTCATTTCTTGGGATATCTTTGGCAGAGATGACTTTCGGGCTAGGTAGAAGGTAGGGTGAGCAATGAAACAACGGAGAGCAGGGGACATACGGGCTAGTGGGTCGTCTCTTCTGTCTCGGATCCTCGCCATCACCCGTTAGTCTGACAGCATACCGTCGAGCTCCGCTACCTGTTCGGGGAAGTATAGGAGACGGCTTTCCCTCTCGAGCCTGAGGTTTCCCATTTGAATCTTGAGCCAACCGCGATATTTGAGACTAGAGTGCAATGATCACCACAGCATCGTACAACGCGTGCTGGTCCGCGTACCTGCAGATTCTGCCTCAGCTCATTGTCTTCCCAGGCTTCGTGCTCGACGGTTTGCGCGAACTGGAACACGTCGAGGTCACCACGCGACTTTTTCCTTCTGAAGCGCGATTCGACGACTGTCACAGAGTGAGCGCGTCTACAAGTGTGGCATGCGATGTGGCGAAATGCATACCGAGTGCGTCCAAGGGTTCCTCTGTGCGCTTGCGCTTTATGCGCAGGATAGTGTAGTGGTTTTGCGACTGCGCATCCATCGTGTCCTAAGCTGCTTTCGTTGCCGTTGGACGACGTTGCAGAAGCTGGTGGTGGACGAACAAAGTCAAAAGCGTGATTCATTGTCGTCGTGCTGGAACCAATGGTTGTATCACGTAATCAGTCGGGTCCGAGATCGATCATCGACTCGGATGGCGGCCATCTGTTCGTGACCTAGGCTATTCAGATGTGATGCGAGCCTACACCTATGTGAGTGGTGTATTGAAGGCAGTTTCAGCACACTTGACGTGATACGGAACATCAATTGCTTCCACGCATTTTACATGTTCATGTCCACTCAAATTTCTTGCGAATTACGTGACCTGTTGTCTACCAATCATGAACCGACAACAAACACTATTACTACAAGGGCAGCCGCGGGTAGTAAAGCCGTTTCATCTCAGGATTCGCTAGTCCGTCAAGGTTGCGTGGATGCGGCAAGTAACTCGTTTCACTTGTGTCGGGTACTGTGCGGGTGAACGTTTTCGCAATTCCAAAGATATCCACGCACTCGTTTTTTTTTTTTGGAATCCCGTTTATTGTCATGTTGGGGTCTGGGACCCTATGTAGATATGTACAGGAAACCTGCAGACGAGCTGCTTATCTAATGCGACCATATAATCAATTGCAGTCATCGGCCCGTTTGCATCGATGTCGATTTGTAAGGTTGTTTTCGTCATTATGATTGTGTCAAGCAACACTTCGGCTTTATTGTCCTTGCCGACGCCACCTTCGGGGGCTGTTACTTAGCAGTTCAATTTCCTAACGAGTGTAGGCGCAGTTGGTACAGCCATGTCCGACGCTCTCTCTTAACAGTGTCCAAGGGAATCATAGATCTCGGATGCAGGAGTGGACAACTCACGGTCATTATTCAGGACGCAGTGGGCGCCGAGGGTCTCGTGCTCGGCGTAGACTATAATGAAGACATGGTTGGTCAATTCGCCGCGTTGCAACACTGCTGCGGTAGACACGTGTTCCGTAGGTGTTGCAAGCGACCAAGAATGGCGTCAAGCATACCCTTGTCTGCGACGTTCAGGGCTTTGAGTTGCCACCCTCATCATTGGAGAAACCATTTGATGCTGCGTTTAGCAACGCTGCATTACACTGGTGCAAACGCAATCCCGCAGGAGTTCTTGAGGGCCTGAAAAGAGTTCTCAAACCTGGAGGACGATTCGTTTGTGAAATGGGTGTGTTCATGAATTGCATCGGTGCGGTATTTGGTATTTGGAGGCGAACAGAGTGCTTAGGAAATCACAGGCATCAGGATCGCGTTGTACCACGCTGCGAGGAAACGCGGGCTTGATCCGGAGGGCTTGGACCCTTGGTATTTCCCGAGCATCGAGGAATACCAGACGGTAAGTGAATGCAGATTCGTTCAATCGATACATTACCCAACCGAATCGACCGCTTCGCAGCTACTACGGAATGCCGGTTTCCGAGTTGATACAATGTCCCTGGTGCCAAGGTTGACGCCACTTGGTGATAGTGGTCTTCGCGGGTGGCTCGAGCTGTTTGCACGGAGGACATTTTTGAAAACGGTCAACGACGCGGACGCAGAAGAAATCATGGACGAAGTTGAGCAGATGTGCGGAGTAGATTGTAAGGATCGTGCGGGTGACTGGTCATTGATGTACGTCCGATTGCGGTTCGCGGCAACGCTTGTTGCTTGACAGCGACATGTCTGCGGGACCATACACTGCGAGGCATTGGACAGACGACAGCTTGCGTCAAGTCGAGCACTGTCTGCCTATGAGCATTGCAATGGACGTTCAGGGTCACAATGTCTCAGGCTGCAAGGAGATTGGCTGTCTCGTCTCGTTTTTTGGAGACCAAAGAGCCGCCATAACGAAGGAAGGCCATCAGGAAGTCGACTAACGTAACAAGGATCATTGACCCAACTTGGATTGCTAGCGGGTGTGTGATGGCTCAATTCAGAAGCACTGATGGGGTGGTACCAATATGGCGGGACCACTCATCGGACTGATTCTTCGCCTGTGCGCATCGCGGGATCAATCAGGGTATATATCACGCTTACGCCTGGGCGTTGAGTGACCACAATTGAACTACCAATACGGGTGACAAGTTCACAACTCCGTCCAGCAAATGGAGCGCATTATGCTCCGAAGCAACATGCGAACCGAAACAGTCCTTGGCTTCCGCGGGTGGTGCGAAGCTCGATCTGGCACGTTGAAACAAATCCAACTCTCTCCGATCACATATGATATCGGCAAGCGTAACACGCAAATTTGATCGCTAGCACAAAACTTTCCATGGCGGTGTTTGAGGAATGAACCGAGAAATAACATTTTGAGATGATGATCGACATGTCAGCGTGTTCACTGCCACCACTTGACAGGAGCGGCCAAGCGAAATCGATCGGTACACCTGAAACGCGGGAGATGTCAATTCCTGGGGGGTCTACTCAGCACAGCCAGCGCGGGTTTCAAGGATCGACAAAGGGCCAAACAGATGCAAACAATGCACCACAAGTGGATCAACAATGTGCGCGATCACGTGATCTTCATGTTCTACCACCCGCGGTGAAAAAATCCACCAGAATGTCCATCAACGACCGTCCGGCGTGGCAGACGGACGATCTAGACGAAGAATGGGTCGACGAGGACGAGACGTCGCTTGGAACGCAGTCCATCTCATTCACAAATCCACTGCCAGGTTTCTTGCAGACGCCGTGTGCAGATAAGGACAACCAGAATACACCCGGCACATTCCTCATCAGAGACGACATGCCCGCGGCCGCAATTCTTCCAAAGACGCCCGGAATGCAGACCAAAAAGGGCCCCATCAAGGACTTCTTTAGCCCGCTCGCCCTCGAGCGCATGTTCGACCCGCCCTCGCCCCCTCAACCGAAACCGCGCGCGTTCGCGCTCACTGCCGCCCCAGCTGTACCATCGCGTTTGTCACAAGCCTTTACTCCCAACGACAGCCGCTCCGACTCGGATACCAGCACAAAGCCGCCTTCCTCGACAGCGCCTCCGCCGACCCTTTGCACGCCAAAACCCGCTCTGGAAGGCCCATTTACGTTCTCAGTTCCCCGCCAGACCGCCAGGCTTCCGCAGGCGGAAAGCACACCGGGACACGTGTACGCAGCGAATCCACCCTTGACAGACCCAAGACTCCGCTTGTTCCAGCTCCAGTACGACACCTTTACGCGCGAGCACCTCTCGGCGATGGTAGACTCTATCGCCATCAACACCCCGTCGGGAGGCAGCGCCGAGGGCAACGGCTCCTCTCACAGTCCGGTTCAACGCGTCCTCTTCAAGCCAGAGCAAACGCCTGTCTCGGACGATACGCCCATACGCAGCATCAAACGCATCAAGCTCAGCCCTCCGTCCGACTTTTATGGCGAGGGTGAAGGGGCGGGTGCCGTTATATCGCGCCCGAGGGTGCCCCGGGTGGACTACGTTGGCGAGTCGCGTTCGCTCATGCAACAGATCAAACAAGCGCGCGATTTCTCAACCATTTCTACCAATGTGACGACGCGGACGCCGACGACGGACAAGTCCCGGGTGGTGTCAATGCAGGTCCATCCAAATGGTGCGTCTGCTCTTTTCTTTCTGTCATCCATCTCAACTGGGTCCAGACAATCGCACCGCCCTCGCGGTCATGTGTGACAAGAGTGGGTCGTCCACTGCCATGCCCAGTGGAAACTCGTCTCTCGCGATCCGTCAACAAGCAGCGAATCTGATGCAACAAATAAAGAACGACATGCGGGGCTCGAAACGCCTGTTTTCTGGAGACACGGAGCTCTCGCGTTATACTCAAATCGAGGACTTGTCCACATCTGTGGGTGACAAGTCACAGCAGAGCGTTTGGTCAGGCAACCACGAACGAAGCCGGCGTAAAGCGTCCAAGACGTCTCCGCGCCGACCCTCGTCCGTATCACGACCCAGTCCGCGCAAACCCACGCGTGCTGTCTCCTCTGACTTTGAACAGCTCGCCGTGGACATGTCCAACATGTCGATCGAGGCCCCATGGCAAACCGACGCGCGTCCCACCGTGCTCACAACGCACCCCATCCCCTCGATCCGCGTCACGTCGTCCACCGACGCGCCCCAACTGCCGACCCAGATACCCCGTTCATATCCGTCCTCGTCCCTCCGCTCCGGCAACGACGACCTGAACCGGTTCGTGTCCTCGAGCACTGCGTCCGGGACGACCATCACTGCGAGCAGCGCGCCCTCGTTTGTCAAGCACGCCGGGCCGATGCACATGACGCATATTTCGCCGTCGGACGTGCCGTCGCTGCCGCAACGCGTGGGCAAGATGGTGTACGACAAGGCGCTCATGAAGTGGGTGCGGGCGGTCAGGGTTGGGAACGAGGGCGAGGGCGAGGGCGAGGATGTGCGGGACCATGTGTCGGTGACGGATGCGGAGAGTGAGGATCCGTTTAGGGATATTGACAGTCTGCGCGAGGACGATTCGGGGGGGATGCCTGTGGACGGGCCGCCAGAAGAGGCGGACGAAGGGAAGGACGCGACCCGGGAGGATGCCAATGACCAAGAGCAAGTGCACTCGTTCACGCTTGACGAGCCCTCTGTCGCCGCGGCGCCGTCTGCAGATGACACGACCGCGTCTGATTCCGAAGAAGAAGAAGGAGAGGGTACAGTGGAGGAGCCCGCGGTATTCGAATCCGAGGACGACTCCAATGCGTCTCAAGCGCCGGTGGAAGCAACTGTCGTGCCGACGCGCAAAGTGTCCATGCTGGCGACGCCGATGCCCAAGTCGGCGCTCAAGAGCACGAGCGTGACCCCCGTCTCTGCCATGAAAGACCCGAACCGCGACAAGCACACGCCTGCGCAGAAGCTGGGGCACCGGCGCTCCGTCAGCTTTTCGGACGGCAAGCGCGATGGGCCGATCAGAGGGCTCAGCGTCAAGACGCACGAGAGCGACGATGATCTCGTGTCCTCGGCTGGGTACACGCCCTCTGCGCGGTCGAAGCGGATCGCCGAGATGATGCAGGATCTCGAGCATACGGGTGAGTCAGAGGTTTTGTGCATGGGATGGTGACTGAACGAGAAGATTAGATGAATCGGACGCGTCGCCCACGCGATCGTCGACGCCAATTCATGACGTCGGAGATCTACAGCTCGTGGGGAATCGGCGGCCGAGCAGCCAGATGGCGGTGGACGCAAGTGGTTCCCGACGAGCCTCCACGTCGAGAGTGGGGAACGCTACTTTTCTGACAGAGTGTTCGTTTGGGGTTGCGCATGACAAACTGGTACAGGTAATCACGGATGTGCAGCCGTTTGAACCGCGGTGGGAAGACTTGAGCAGCATTGATTTGTCAAAGAAGGCGTTGGACAGCGTTGCAAGGCTCAAGGAGTTTTTACCCAAACTGGACGCACTGACATTGTGCGTGTGTTGCGTGATATACGGGAGTTGGGACTGACGTGCGATGGATAGAAACTGCAACCAGCTGTCGTGGTTGAGTGGAGTACCAGCGTGTTTGCGGACACTTTCTGTCGCTTCGAACGTGTACGTGCCGTCTGTGCTGCGAGTGACGTTGGGCTGAATGACCCAAGTTTGACAGGCGTCACATCATTTAGTCACCTTTTAAACCTGGAGCACCTTGACATCAGCCACAATGATATCGACTCGCTCACGCGTAGGTGACTAGGGGTGTTTTCTTCACAATTTTGATGGCTTTGACAGAGTTGCAGTGTCTGCGACACTTGAGAGAACTCAGAGCGGATGGCAACCGGATCACCAGCCTGGACGGGCTGCAGAAGTTGGAAGCGCTGAGGAAGCTGAGTGCGCAAGGCAACCTGATTCACGAAGTGGACCTGAGTTTGTTCCGATGGTGAGTGTTTCGAATTGTCCCGCTTTCTCAGTGATGACCTGGGACGGTGTGATAGGCCGCGGCTAGAGATGCTAGACCTGAGCCAGAACCGGCTAAGCAAGGTTGTTTCGCTGGCAGGTCTTGGTGCGCTCACGGTGCTGAATCTCGGTAGGCTGATAATCAGTTGGTGGTCAAGTGTGCCTGACTGACGTCCGTGGAGATGGCAATCTAATGGACGATCTTGATGCAGGCGGCAGTATGATAAGGCTGCGGATACTACGTGCGAGCAACAACCGGTTGCACAGGCTCGAAGTGGGGCAGTTTAGGAATCTACGGACGCTCTACCTGGACAACAATGCGCTGGATCGACTGGACAAGGGGGAAGGGCTTGGGAAGCTGGAGAATCTGTCTGTGCGAAATCAGAGCTGCCGTGAATTGTGAGTGGCAGAGTTTTCTTGGCGGAAACGTGACGTGACGGGATCTTTCATTTTTGGGTGCCTGATTGATGGCGATAATGATGATTGGTGATTTGCAGTGAGGTCTCGACGCGCCAATTCCGGGATGTGAAACGGCTTTATCTTTCAGGTAGGTGAGGTGATTTTGGATAGTGGAAGCTGTGAATGAAGGGGTATCTTGTTCACTAGGCAACAAACTCAAAACTGATTTTATCGAGGAAGCGTGTTACAATTTGGTGTATCTGGAGGCAGCGGGATGCCGACTGACGGGGTTACCGCGCGAGCTTGGACGGCTGACACCGAACCTTCGGGTGCTGAACCTCAACTATAATTTTTTGGAGGACGTGGCTGGGCTGGAGGGTCTCACGAGACTAAAGAAGCTAACGATGATTGGATCTCGCTTAAAGGGGACGAAACCGCTGATCCGTGTACTTCAACGGATGCCGGAAGTGGAGATGGTTGACTTGAGGTGAGCGACGACCGGGATTCTGCGGTGACGACCCGAAACTGACCGATCGGGAGGATGAACCCGAGCACACTTGGGTGGTACCTTCCGCTTCTGGTGCGGGACATGCCTGGGGCGCTACAGCCATCGGAGCACGGAGGAGAGTACGCGTGGACGGAACTAGACGCCAAGTTTCGGCGGGACCTGCCAGACGATGCGTACGTGGGACGACTGGCATATCGGGGGCTTGTTATGCATGCATGCCCACGGCTGCGTGTGTTGGACGGGGTGGACGTGACGGAGAAGGAGCGGAGAAAGGCTAATCAGCTGCTGCAGGGGATCAAGGGAAAGGGACGGTGACAGATTATGCCTGACATGACTTGTGATGATATGATGATGATCTGATTTGTGATATGAAAATGAATATTATGTAAGTAATATATATAAATATATATATTTTGGGGGGTTACGGGAGTGGCGCAAGGCTGTGTGTGAAATAGATGCCGAATGGGAGATGAAACGATGATATGGCCAAATGTGGCGGGGCCGAATTGAAGGCGACTTCTTCGTTGGTTTTGTGTTCGCTGCCGAGAAGGTCTCGCGGGATTGTCTCGCACATGTGAGACGGAAACGTTGCCGGCAAACGTTAAGCTTCCCAGGGCTAATTTACCTGCTCGAGTGCCTTGCACAGCGATCGTATTTCATACCATGACACGGTCAACTTGCCCTCCTGCCCCCCCTCCGTCCCTCTTAAGGCGCCTCCCCTCTCACCCCCGCTCTCACCCCTCCCCATGATCGAACACCTACCCACAAACCCATACACTCACCTCCAACCAAATTATTATCTCTCTATTGCCAGTGCTGATCAGAAAAACGACCTCCCCTTCGTCGACGACTTCTCTCCGGTTATCTGGTGGGTCACGCCCATCCACTCCCCGCCCCGACTAATTTTCCTCTTTCGCACAGTCCCGAGCCCAACCTTGGCTTCCCCCAACGACGCATGTCCGCCTCTACCGTCTCCGCGCCAGACACCGACACCAGCAGCCTAGACAAGAAACACTCACCCTCCCTCTCACCCCAGCCAGACACCAGGCACCCCGACGACGACCGCGCCTGGTCCTTTGACGGCAAGGACGACACTGCTTCAAAGGTCCAGCTCCCCTCCATCTTCAGCACCTTTGAGGACCCTTTCCGTCGCCCCTCCCTCCCCAGCATCGCCCCCGATTCCGCATCCAACAATCGCTACAGGAGTCCGCCTTACCCTCAGCCCGCCACTCGCAAGTCCCACGCGTCCGCTAATTCCCCTCCGTACCATTTTCCCTCTTCCGTAGATACCCAAGACCAGTCTTCAGAGAAGCCCCCAGCGCGCATCAATTACAACTACTCTGACTCTTCTTCGTATTCCCCGTCCTCGCTTCCGAGTGCACCCGCTTCCATGTCTTCTTTCGCATCCCCTGATCTGCGCCACTCCCACTACGTCGACAACGACGACTGGTCCCCCCCCTCGATACCCCGCCCAGGCTCGAACCCGTCCCTTGCCGCACCACTCAAGTATGAAGACGTCCGCCATTCTTCTTTTAACGCGCCCATCGGCCAGCAGCACATGTTTACCAACACCAGCCGCATCGCCCCCCAGCAAGATCGAAGGTATCCCACCAAGTCCGACGAATGGTCATTTCCTAATCAGGAATTCGTCTTGCCCAACCCTTCCTACACCTCCTCCGCTCCCCTTTCCCCGCCCCAGCCATCTGCCCCAGCCACCCTCCCCACCCCCTCCCCGCCCTCTTCCCGTCCGACTCAGCCAATTCCAACCTCGACTCTGGTAGACCGTCCCACCAAAAAACGCGGCAAGCTTCCAAAGGAGACCACCGACTATCTCAAGTCCTGGCTTCACCGTCACTCGGATCATCCATACCCCAGCGAGGAGGAGAAAAAGCAACTCTGCCATGCCACCGGTCTCAGCATGAGCCAGGTTTCCAATTGGATGATCAACGTAAGCCACCCCTCAGTCCTGTGCCGCCTCTCTACTCACGGGGCACCAGGCACGGCGCAGGATCTTGGCACCCGCACACCGAGCTGCATCAGGTCCCACGACCTCTACTCCGTATCCACCAGCAACCCGCACTGCGCCTGCGGCTACCGCCATGATGGAACCCGTGTCTCGTCGGCCAACGATACCACAGGAGTCGTTGCAGCTCTATCACCCCATGTCGCTCCAGCCGGTCCCATCGCCCAACCAGAATCACGCTCCGTCGCCACCGACCGATTATGTAGGGTCCACCCGGCATCTTGTCGGATTGCCACAGCGGTCTTCACACCAATACCATGGTGGGTCGGGCGGCCTGGACGCTGCCCAATCGAGGCACTCGATGACGTATGTCCCAGGACAAGGACAACACTCTGGGAACGGTAGCCAGCCAGGGCACTACATTCCATCGGGAATGCCCATGTCTGCTCCGCCGTCGCTTTCCGCGAGCCCATATGGCTCGCACAACATGGGACATCACCATCACGGGTCGTTGTATCCGTCACAGCAACATCACCACTCGTCGTTGTCCCCCCACTTCCTGCCGAGTCCGACACAGGGGACGGAGAGGTTACCGGGTCATGGGACGGAACACACGACGCACAGCTACTATGGGGAAAGCCAGCCACATTCTACCAATCCTGGACCTGCATTTTCCGGCCCGCACTGATGCCCGTGTTGGTGCTGACTGCGTGTACCACTAATCGTAGTCTTATCATACTGACTTTTGTTTTTTTTGTGGCCAACCCTACCTAGTTCGTCTTCTTGCAACCTACCGCATCGGGATTCCTTCCATCCATTCTTTCTTGTTCTCTCCACGTGCACCAGCGGAGAGGAACGCTCTAATTTATTCCTGCAGCATTTGCATCTCAATTTTTTTTTCCCTCTTCACATTTTTCCCCAGAATGTGTATTCATCGCCATCCTGCGTTTATTTCGGAGGGGAGAGGCACATTTTTAATATTCTTGTAACCCTATGACTTGAAACACTTGATACCAGCCCCCAATGCCAAATTCGAGTTGATCAACTTGCGATGACGATGTCGGCTAGCGATAACATTGCCCAAAGGTCCATTCCAATTCAATTCCAAATGGGAGCGGGTGATCGCGTGTGCATCGGAAAAACGTGGGCTGTGCGGAGTCGGAGAAAAAAGTGGGGCGATCTCAAAAAAAACATGCGTTTGTTTTCTGTTTGTTTTTTTTACGCGCCTAAATATGCACAGCCATGCGAGCGGTTGGGTACACAATGTACGGAGCAAGACGGGGCTGTTGAAACGCGTTTCGCGCGCCTCTCTAAGCCGATACACGGACCGGGCCACGTCCAAGTCAAATACCCCCGGGACCCAAGTGCGGGCGAGGCTCACGCCGATTTCTCGGCATCGTCGATTTGCGTTTGCCTCGACCACCGGACCCCTTTTTTCAATGGACCCCTCGAATGCTGTTGTTATGAAATCGCCAGGCTGAATGGAACATGCGGGGCAGTGCTGGAAACACATGGACGGGAAGAGTCGGACCTTTGTCCTATGGAGATAATGGGGGGTGCCAGACAAAAATAAAGACCTAGGAACCAGGCGCCACCTCCACTCTGGATTCTGGAATGCAAAAGGTTCTGTGCGATTAGGCTATGTAGCAACGTTCGGCAAAGCAGATGAAACGCGGACGGATATTGGACAACTTGCATGTGATTTTAGAGTGCTTGAACTGGGGAAGAGCGGTTGCGATGACGACCCGGGATACCGCACCGTACTAGGTGCCCGGCCTGATCAACTCGTTCGTTGACCTTGGTATCGCCACTCCATATCAGGCCAGAGTGATAAGAAAAAGTTTAAAGGACGAGGTACAAAGTTCACTAGAACAAGACAGGAAAATTCGTATCGCAAGCGCACCAAGTAACGTACACCCGTTGTGACACGTACGGCAATGACAGGTAATTGAGATCGATGGGATCCACGATCGTCTCGCTAACGCACGCGCTTATAGGGGCTCCCAATACCGAAGGACGGAGCGACGGATGCTCGGGGTGCCGCACGAGGTAAACAATCTGAGCCGTTCAGCGACGCCCGCGGACACCCCACTACGGCCCTTGATTAAATAACGACATTTACATCGTTCCGAGGTAGAAGGAAGCATGCATAACGTTACGTTTGGGGTTACGAGTCATGGGTGAGCTCGTCGCTGCGATGATGGATGAAAAGGGGTATATTGTTTCCAGAGATGGTCAGAGATTTTATCACAGGACGAGCAACGACACTGCAACCAAGAAAAATTGAGGTGCAATCAGTTCATTGATGCGCCCAATGGAAAGAGAGATAAGAACTGGGCGTCCGTTTAACATGAAACACGGCGCAAGAGAAGCGCCATTGTAATTAAAGGATTCGGAGAATGCCAGGTAAATGCTTACTTGAACGTCTTCTCGATAATTACCGAAGGGCCAGCCGAGAATTCGAGATCGCGAACAAGTGCGAAAATGAACAATTTGATCCTGAAGCCAAAAATATCAGATGTGCTTCATCTTTTTTCCGCAAAGGTGATCATCCGTTTCAAAAACGGTCGTCCAGGACAACACGGTCATATCATTGCACATGACCAGTCGACTGCAACCAGGGATACAACGCCTAGAGAAAGTGCCACGAATGCATGGAGAAGCCGACAAGCGACTGCGATCTTCACGGAGGGATGCTACCGGAATCGGAATGGAAGACGAATTACTCACTCGGCCACAGCGAACCTATAACCTATACAGCCGCGGTTTCCGTGCAAAAACGTCAACGTGTTGGCATACAAACCTTGAATTGCCTGGCTGCTCTGGGGCGGATTCCTCCACCGTTCAGGTCTGCGAAAGCGCCACTGATGTGATGTGGCTCAGGGCCAACAAACACAGGGTGATCACGTACCTGATAATGTGTGCATCTTGACCCCATATAGAGTAGCTTTTATGAATCGCTTGAATAGGTATTGTGATAATGTCGTGTTTGGAAACCTTTATCGTCGTGCTGAGCTCTTCGTACTTGTCCCGGAACGGCTGCTGAACGGTAATTTCCTTCCGTAGCCACCCGCATCGTCCAAGTGACAGGGGCGTGGAATCAAAGTGTCTCACGAACGACCCAATCAAGGTATTCCAGCTTTGAAATGTCTCGGTCCACTGGCAGCGAAGTCGGGTCGATGGTGCGGATCGCCTGTCGCAGACGATGCTGACATTGTGGCGCACGTGCCAACGCATATAGACACCATGTCAGCGCAGATGACGAGGTTTCGTAACCTGCTATGAGGAAAGTAGATATCTGACATAATGCTTCGAATGTGGTCATGCGCTGAGAAGCAAAGGAGCCATATTGGACTGAACTGCGGACGAGAAATTAGGATGGGGGGCGCCACTGGTATAGCCCACCAAGGACGCTCAGCAAATCTGGTTCCATCGGGGATAGAGGGTATTCCGGTTTAGCGTCCCAATGGGGTCGGGCTTGAACATCGATCTTTGCCTCGCGTTCACCAATCAAGTGGAGACCAATGCGGATCAAGTGATGACGTGCTGTCACCAATGCTTCGAAGTGCGTGCGCTATCATGACAGGCTGTCACAGGATGATCAAATGACAAGAAACCGATATGACGCACAAATTTCCGGAGCAACGGGATCCACGTTTCGAGCATAGTGCGCAATTGGAGTTTCTTGGCGGAGGTGAATATCAATTGATAAGCGTTGGCAAGTTGGTCGTTATGACCGGACAGGGCGTTGAAACGGTAGCCAAATCCTGAATATTGCATTGATGATCGCTGTGATCTTTTGATTAAAGGCACATACCTGCGATGCCAATGACGTCTAGGGAAGCCACGGCAAAACGTCAACTGGCTCGGAATTGAGAGGCGAAGCCAAACGTCACGCAGCTGGAAGAGACAGTGATCGTCGACGCTGTCAATGGGGAGCGATGCACCTCGGAAGCTTTATCCCTGAACACCGGGGTTAACTTGTTGACATGCGCTGCCATGAATGCAGGAGTCTAAAGGATGGCACCGTTATGGGTTATAAGGCAAGAATGGCTGCTTAGAGCACGACGTCAAGCACAACAGGCGAATGGAAAAGCGCTCACCTGTCTTCTGTGTACGTCGCCTTTGGTGCCTACAGCCATCGCTGCGAGATTGTCGCGGACAAAGTCTGGTTTCTGATACGTGTCTGATATGCGTGATTGCGGTGAGGCCCGCCAAAGAAGTAGGCCGCGTCCCAGTCGTAGAGGAGGCCCGTGTTGCTGGTACATCTCGCGCAGGTTCCCAAAGAGAAACGACTGGCTTGGTGGTCCACGCAGACGCTGCAACGGCGAAACGAACTGTGTCCAGAGCAACACGAAGAGGTGGTAGCCAGCGACGAGCACAAGTAAAAGCGTGGGCAACATGGACACCACCGCCATCGTCCGCGCCATCTCCACCCCGCTCGCCAATTCTTTGCTCTCGATTCACCCAAACGACGTTACCCTCCAGGCGATTCCAACCCAGTGGTCGTCCTGGTGGACCTGGGCCGCCGATGCGCAACAACCAGCCTGGTTACAGCTGCTGCACTACTTCACTGCCGTGCGCGACCCCCAGGCGTGCCAGATACCCATCCCGTTGCGCTCGCTCATAGACGCCGTGCGCAGCCTCCAGCTCGAGCGCACCGCATCAGACTTCGACACCAAGGCCGACGGTGCAGCTCGCTCGTACCGCATCTCACCCAAAAAAGAGCACGAGGTCCATCGCATGTCCGCATACATCCATCGCCTCGTTCACTCGGACAGCCCCAGATCCGTGTGGCACGCCGTGGACGTTGGGTCCGGTCAGGTGAGTCACTCGGTCGTCCCAACAGAGTTTCGTCATCGGCCACACAGGGGTATTTGTCCAGAGCACTGCAGCAATCGGGCTTTCACGTTCTCGCCCTGGATAATAACGAGAATCAGACGTCGGGCGCCAATCGATGGGCGACCCCACGTAGATATGCCCCTCCCAACGCTGAGGCACACAGCGATTCACACCCAGACAGCGCTCAGAGGGGCTCACTTACCCATCGAACGGTGTACGTCTGCCCGCGGACGCTAGAGGAATCCATAACTGGTTGGCTTATCGATCAAGGACACGGCAACAACATTGATGACCCAGTGCCTGTCACGCTGGTCGCGCTGCATGCGTGTGGCTCCCTGACCGTCGATGTGATCCGTACGTTTCTATCGCATCGCGCGCAATCAGCCAAGGGTGCGTGGGTACCCCACTCGCTCGTCGTCGTGGGCTGTTGCTACAATCTGATGTCACATTCCGGTACGTTAGGTATATATTTGGAAATCTGTGCCAAGCATGAATCCGCCGAGGTTGCAGATTTCCCCTTGTCTAGGCCGCTTAAAGACTTGGATCCTGTCCCGATATTAACGATCGCAGCCGTTCATCTCGCCGCCCAGGTGCCCGCCCAGTGGATCAAGAATGATGACGCGATGCGGCGCGCCGAACTGGCATTGCGCAAAGTCGTCTATCGAGCACTCTTACATCCCGTCCTCCGAGCAGCAACCACGCAATTAAATCCAATTTCGGACCGTGCGACGCTCTCCGGCAGATTGATACAGCCCGGTCTTGGGGAGACATTGGAAAATCGCCGGCTGGGAAAGCTCAACGATAAGGCATATCAGGATTGGCCCACGTTTTTGGAATGTGCTACAAGCAAGCTGGGTATCGATCTTACGGCAATCAACGCGTCTTTCCCTGACTGGCTCGTGCTTGAGACAGCCCGATTGAAAATGGAGCGTGCGTTGTTCGCATTGCAAACACTCCGGTGCATATTGGGGCCCTTGATCGAAACTCTGATCATTCTTGACCGTCGCGATTGGATACATCAGGAACTGGCGGAAATGAATGATTGCGGCCGAGAGGTGGAGGTTGAGATGGTTAATTTATTCGATCAATCTACTGGGAGTGGAAGGAACGTTGCGCTCGTTGCCAAGCCCACGAGTCCGAACAAAGTTTGAACTAGCTCCTATGCCCAAACCCCACCCTGCGCCCCTTGAGCCCTTTCAGGGACACATTACCAATTACCTCATACCAATCAAGGGCCACGTAACCACATCCTTTCCAATCTTGATTGCTATCCTATCGGCAACGAAACCACCGGTGCGTGCCTGTGAAAGCTTGGCTGCGTATGCCTCGTTGAGTGAAGGTACGAGAGTATGTGGAAAATGGGGTATCCGGTGGAGATTAATAGATATCTGCTCCTGTTCCGATAACGCAAGCTCGACGGCTGATGCTATATCGGGCGGCGGGGAGGTCTTCTCCAACAGAGCCCATGCGATCGATGTGTGAAACTTTGGATCAACATAGAACTCTTTCTGTCGAAATAAGCCGAGGGTGGGCGCTAGGAGATCCAGACAGCGGGCTAACTGAAGTAGACAGATCGTCAGGAACAGCCAATTGTATTGCGGTATTCAATCACCTCTCGATGGCCCGCGCCGACTTCGAGAACCAGAAACGTTCTGGTTCTTTCGTCGTTGGTCAATTCCGAAAAGGTGGTAAATGATGCATCGAAGCTGTTCGCAGCCGAGGTCATCGTTCTGTGTACGCTCAAAGATGGACAAGGACGCACGGAGCTATGGAAGAAGCCACCTGTTTGATAGCCCGTTTGAATTCTTCGCGCTGATGCGCCCGCAGAAACAAGGGACGTGATAGAGAGATGTGCAGCTCACATTCCTTCTTCCCGATGACATGGAGGGACGGTACATGGGCCTTGGCGAGGCTCAGCGCTTCCGAGATCAGCTTGGAGAGCGCGTCTTCGGGGACGAGTGGCACGTAGATGTACGTTGCATACTGCCCTTCTACGTGGGGAACAGCGCGCGCGCGACCCTGGTGCAGTGCTGGATTGTCGACCGGCGCTGGTACAGTCAACGACGACGACAAGGCCGGTAGCTTCCTGTCGATGCGGGTCAGTCTGGCGCGCAGGTAATCCAGCAGACCTTTTGACCTTTGCTTCTGCTTTGCTGGCGTCGTCTCTTCTTCAGAACTGGCGTATTCGACCAGCGCACGCTTCATGCGCGCTCGACGTCGTGAACAGTGTGACCCGGGAAGTTCCGCGAGAGCCCTGTCGCTATCTTATCTCTTGACCATGAGCGTACAGTTCATCAACAATCTTAGCTCGTCGCATGAGCACAGCGGAGTGGTCCACAGTCACGACCACGGTGGTGAGCACGGACATACACACGAGCACCTCGATCACCCAGGTATATGTTCATCATCATCTCCACATCGTGTGTTCTATAACCGTCCCCCAGGCAAATTCGCCGAACGCGATCTTCCCGATTACTCTTATCGAAACTTTCAAGAGCGGGGTTTCACGGTCGGGATCGGTGGGTACGTGGCGTATGATCCTGTGGCGACTCTCTCAGCCTCACGACCTTCCTTCTCTAGGCCAGTCGGGTCCGGGAAAACGGCCCTCACGCTCGCCTTGTGCAAGCGCCTCCGTGGCGCATACAATATCGGTGAGAGAGCCTTGGCGGACCTCGTTGTCTCCTCCTTATTCCGTTTACCCGCAGCCACCGTGACCAACGATATTTTTACTCGAGAAGATCAAGAATTCTTGATCAAAAACGAGGCGCTTCCATCGTCCCGTATCCTCGCCATCGAAACGGGCGGGTGTCCCCATGCTGCGATACGCGAGGACATCAGTGCCAACCTCGGGGCACTCGAGACGTTGCAGGCCAAGTATGGTTGCCAGCTGCTTTTCGTAGAGAGCGGTGGCGACAACCTTGCGGCAAACTACTCACGAGAGCTTGCGGATTACATCATCTACGTCATCGATGTTGCGGTATGTGTCCCCCTTTTTTTTTTCCTTGGAAACTCAAGGTTACCTGACGATATGGCAGGGCGGGGACAAAATTCCGCGCAAGGGTGGACCGGGTATCTCGCAATCCGATCTTTTGGTCATCAACAAGGTGGTTTTTTCCCGCGTTTGCCCCACCTGCATGTTGACATATCCATAAAGATCGATATTGCAGAGTACGTGGGCGCTTCCTTGGAAGTGATGCAACGTG